>JAHDVE020002810.1:0-154974 GCA_022606495.2 Halesus radiatus
TAATACGCACCGTGTTGCTCAAATCAGTTTTCGATATTATAAATTCCACTGAGTAATAATACTGTACGAAGAAGGATAGATGAAATGGCTCAGTGTGTAGAAAACTCTTTTTGTGACTACTTAAAAACATCTGAATTCTCTATACAGCTTGACGAGTCAACATTACCAGGAAATGACGCTTTTCTTTTAGCTTATATGAGTTTTGTAAAAGAATTTTTATTTGCTAAATAAAAAAGGTGAAACGTTATTTAATGAATTTAAAAGATTTTTCGATGTAAAAGCTATATCCTTGACTAATATCATCTCCGTTGCTACTGACGATGCTACGGCAATGGTAGGACGATACTGAGGCTTTATGGCATATTTAAAACAAGCTATACCGAATGTATTATCGGTACATTATGTCATTCATCGACATCATTTGGTCGCAAAAAACCTCTGAACGTTTACATGAATCACCATATTATGTCATTAGAGCAGTTAATACAATCAAAAGGAATGCCTTAATTGAGAGATTATTTTCTCAACTATGTTTGGAAAATGATGATAATTATAATCGTTGACTACTTAACACAGAAGTACGATGGTTATCTAAAAGTGTATGTTTGGATCGCTTCTTTTCGCTCTTGGATTCAGTGTTGGAATTCCTGGAGAGTAAAGTCAATGATTTGCGGTACAATTTAATTATCTCAAAAAATGACATCGCGTATATAACTGATTTATTTGCCAGATTTAATGAGACTAATTAGAAACTACAAGGTGACACATAAAATTTGAACAAAAATAAATGTCTAATATCTGCGTTTGTTGTAAAACTTTTGCTGTACAAACAAAATTTGAGAAGCGGAAAATGTTCTCAGTTTCCAAATATTTCAAAATTGCAAAATAGAGATGAAAATTTGTTTGCTTATTGTCAACACTTAACGGCGCTTCATTCGGACATTAACAAAAGACTTGAAGACATTCTTCAATTGGATATTCTCGACTGGGCGTTGAACCCTTTTGCAAGTAGTCAAACTCAGAGCGCAAATACAGATGAATATATACAAATAGAGGATCAAATTATTGAATTATCTACAAATGAGGAGCTGAAACTAATGTTTAAACAAGGATACGACAACTTCTGGTTACAAAAACAGATCCCAATTTTATATCCAGCATTATGGGTTATTGTACAGAAGCTGTTGATTGCTTTTCCGTCTTCCTGTTTGGTAGAAAGTGGATTCATTGCCGCTATGAGCCTCATCACAAAAAAAGAAACCGACTAGAATTAATACTCGTGGCGATTTGCGGTTTTTACTCACAAACATAAAGCCGGACATAAATACACTCATAACATAGAAATACTCTCGCTTATACACACATCGAATTATATATTGAGGGGTACATTTGAACATAAAGGAAAATCTTGTATTTTACGTGCTATCATCATTACAATGATAAATGTACTTCTTATATAATAAAATACTTGAAAAGGAAAATCTTGTATTTTACGTGCTATCATCAATACAATGATAAATGTACTTGTTAAATAATAAAATACTTATGTTACCTGGAAAATCAATAGGATCACCGCATTACTGATATCATTTAATTCAAAGAATATCATTTAAATGTTTGACCAAAACTTTGTCCAGGCTTTGACTTGAATGTTCGCTTAAATGTACATTGTGTCCTATTTTTGTCATTGCTTCATTCGTGTATTATAGATGTGCTGTTTTTATTTTGTAGCTCTTGTTTTTCTCATTTCATGTTGTATATTTTGTGTAATCTGTTAATATAAAAATAAAATGAGCGTAATAACTTTGTATAGAATCATAAGATTTTGAACTAAGCACGCTAGTATAGTCTGCACTTAGGAAATATTATACTTTTTATAAAATGGTAATTTATTTTCAAGTTTCACGAAGAAAATGCTCATCTTAATCCTAGATATAAGCGGAATAATGTGATAACACGATGAAGATGTTAATGTGTATTTTCAAAAAAAAATCTTCTTGAAATTTATGACTAAAAACCAATCGTTCATACTAGGATAATGAGATGAAAATGTGACATGACACATGTCTCACTTTAAAAAATGGTTTTAAAAAAGTTTAATGAAATATACGTATATATAAATAAGTTTATAAATCGGCCAAATGGAAAATAGTGGTCTTAAACTAAGTTCTTACAACAGGACAATGGTAACTTTAATTTCTCTTCTAAAGAAAAAAAAATTCATACGTACCCAATAGAAATTTTTGTCTAAAACCAAGTGAATGGCAGGAAAATGTGACCTAAGACTTAACTCCTACAGCAGCAAAATGTCAATTTAATATCTAGATAGATGTAGATACAGAAAAATGTGCGACCTGTAACATCCGCCGGAAAATAATATTTTCTCCCACATCAAAATAGCAATCCAATAATTTCCAGTCTAAGAAATATTTTTAAGTAAAACCCAGACTTCAGGAAAACGATATCTTCCGGATGCAAAGTAAATATGGTTAAATAGGGTGTGAGATTTATTTATTTTTTCTCTTTATTTTACAGATAAATTCAATTATAATAGAAAGAGAATTAAAACATTTAATTATCACAATAACGGATTTCTAAGTAAATAGGTTATGATCAAAAGTATTAACCGTAAAAAAACGGGTAGGGGAAAATAAAATCATACATGCAAGTCGTCTCAAATTGGCCTAACCATAGTATGAAAATGAAGGCAAGTTTTGACTATGAAAAGGGGTCCGTGGGCCAAAAGACTTTGGGAACAACTGTATTATAGATATTTACATGTGTATATATACTTTTCTACAAAATTTGTTTTTATTTTAAATTCGTACCTCGGGTTTATGATTATTATTGTCTGTATTTCATATTTCACCTATAGAAGTGGTGCAGATGAGATAATCGTAAGGTTAATTACAAATAGATAATTCAAATTGGATTAAATGCTCGTCAAAATGTTAACTGTCTCCGATCGTTAATATCAGATATGTTCGCTGTACCATCCACATCCAAATACCGATGAATAAATTATACGTACATCTCTGTGGACCGAATGTAGGTATGCAGAATTATATTATCACAAAGGGATTAATTTGGCCCGGTAGACAGGAGTTCGATTCAACCAAAATATTTAATATTAATTTGCTATTGACTCTCCCAAAATGATATTATTACCTTTGTTACGATTTTAATGACACGTACCGCGAATTTGGCAGTGGCGTGCAGTGATTAGATATAATTTCCGCAATCTTTCACGATTTATTTCTTCGAATCAATCCATAAATATCATATTAAAATAATATTCGTGTAGTAGATCTTATGACGTACACATGAATGCAACGATACTTATACGATTTGAACCTGCTCTTGAAGCGACACGGTAAAGAGAAACTGCGCACTACTTGAAAAAAGTCGCACCAGCGATTTTACGAAACTCTTTACAAACATCCGGACATGTTCATCTCAAATGATGGTTCATAATATGAATACGTCGAAACATTATCGAAAGCACTCACGGAAAAAATGTTTTTTTTGTAAATGAAAACATTTTTGTGAATTCCTTTGTAGAGTTGCTTTCGCCTATCATATGGTTTTGCTATATTGGTACCTTGATGTTAGACTATCTATAGATGTTTTAATAGTCGACAATTATAGTAATTTATTACACTTTAAACATATTCATGTAGCAACAGCAAATAATGAAAAATTGAGTCTATTGAAACAACAGCGGTCATCATTCATCATTCTTCCATTTTTGCAGGATTTTTTTTTCACATGAATACCGAACAAGAGTCCCAACTGCTCCCAACTGTCTGGAGCCATTGAGACTATAGCATTCCTAATTGGGGAATATTGCGAGGCTGAAGGTATTGGAGAGGGGAAGGAGAAGGGAAGAGGAAGGTGGTGAAAATACCTGGCTATTCATATCTGGTCACCAAATACGACTAAAAGCCATTTCAAGCAACTTTTCAATTCTGAATGGTGGTATTTCACCAGGGCGATACTGAGACTATCTTCAACTCTGGAACGTGCGCAAATACACAATACATTATTTTTAAATTAATTAATTGTGATACAGTACAAATTAATTAAATAAAATTTACTTGCGCACGCCGGGATTTGAACCCGCGACCTTCGGATTCGTAGTCGAGAGCCTTACCCCTCGACCACGGAGGCCGTCAGATATAATGAATAATAAAAAATAATATCGCTCGGTGATATCGGCGAAAAATTATATAAATTTTAACTATTATAATGAGCTTTAACCAATAAGAATGCATGTATTTTTTAAATTATTTTGTTTTATCTAATTCCAGAAAAAAAGGAAATACATTTTCACTTAAATACATATTCACTAGAATAATTACCAAAATAAATACACTACAAATTTTAAGCAATCTAACTATCTAATTCATTTAATTTTAGAACGAACAATTTCTTTTTAAATATAGATACGTACAATTTCCTCATTTATTTTATTTTATTTCGTCTGCAAGGCAATTATATAAATTGCCCTCCCCCCCCCCCCTCGTAGCTAATGGATCTTGTTTTGTACAGAATGTTTCATATACGTTTCTCCAGATTTCAATTATTTATTTTGTTTATTCTTAAATTTAAAAAAAAAAAAAAACATTAGCCACTCATCTCACTAGGACAGTCTACAGTGAATCTTTAAATTGGACCATACATTTATAGATTACAACAATAATAATGTCATTGTAACTCAAATAACTATCATAAACTATTTGTGTTCCAATTAGCCAAGAATTAGTGAGTAAATAATAGTAGGTAAATAATAATAAGTGAATAATAATCAGTAAATAGTAGTAAGCATATAATAATTCATATATAATATTAATTAAATAGTAACAAGTACATAATAATTAAAATAGGTAAATAAATAAAATTATGTAAATAGTAATAAGTAAATAATAGGTAAGTAAAAAAATAAATGAATAATAAGAAAATAGTAATAATTTTGTAGTAATAAGTAATAATAAGTAAATAGTTAGATGTGATTCAACTAGGATATAATATAATCTTTTTTAGCAGATATGATCTGCTAAAGACATCAGGTATGGGGATGATTTTATTTTTAAAACCTTGTATATGTCGTTTAAATGTTCAAGTGTTTGTCATTGCACAACCCTTGATATTTCTCATTTGCCATGATTTTTCAAGTCCCTCTTTTCTATTTTTAAGGGAATGTAAAATCATGTATTTTTTTAATTTAATATTTTTTATATTCATTGTTAGGATGTTTGCAGTCAATTGTAAATTTTATTTAGGTCTCTTAGTGAATTTTCTAGCAATATATCAAAAAATTGACCACAATAGAAATATGCGGTATCGTCTGAAAAATTAAATTTGTCCGTTTTAATCATGCATAAATATGTACTTATTACTTATTGTAATTACTTTTTCCAGAGTGTAACTGGATGTATATTTTATAATTCATTACTTTAAACAGAGTCTAAATGACTACATTACTACTCTAAAAACATAAAGTCCATTCCGAATGTATTTCAAGTGATGTAACTATGGTATTTAATTTAAGCTAATTGGATACTGACACACAAAGGGGTGCCTTACCAAAATTGGCGTCTAGCATAACTCTTGCATCACGTAGAACGCAGCTAGGTGTGACTAACGACGGCCACGCTTGGACGTAGCCGTGGCTGTCTTCTCCCCGCCTCCTCTCTTGTCTGTCAGGTATTGCTCCGTGCAGTCGGCTCATCGATTTATAGGTATATAAAATAGTGGAGATGCTCCTTGAACCCTGTGATTTACGTTGTTTTCCGCTTCCCGGATTGGAAGTCCTTAATGAGGGATTTGTTCGTAGCAGCTTAGTAATTAGGTGGAGTCGAGCTGATATTTTTTGTAGTGTTATTAACTTATAACTAAAGCCGCGTCTCCTGCGAACGTTTTTCCGAAACACTTTTCATACACATTCCGTCTCCTGCCGTCCTGCTAAAACGACAAGACGAGTTCAACAAAAATATTTTGAATGTACTATATATTTTTATAGCTTGGAATAAAATATAATTGTTTAAATATAACGACAAAAAAAAACAATAAATGTAAAATTATTCAGTAATATTTTGTGTAAACCACTGTAATATAAATATCCATATGAGCACGACTTTCTTCATACGCACAAAATTAATGAAAAACACTTTTTATTAGTTAAATTACAACGAGGAAGAACTATTTCAAGCACATGAAAAGAAAAATCAAGCATTGTAATTAATTTAATGTTTTTGTACGGCTACAGATATGTTGTTGTTGATGTTGTTGTTGTTGTTGGGTTTTTTTATTTTAATAAGATTAAAAAACTAACAAGAAAAGGACGTGCTTATATGCATATTTACCTCATGAGGGCTGTAACGCTATTAGATATTGCAGACAAAATAAGAGAATACATAACAGTTAAATACATTATTATTATTACTGATACTTAAGCAAACTTCTTACAATAATATATGAATATTATAATTTCCCTCAGTATGCATAACCTAAAAACCCGTCCGATTTATGATGAAGTACCATCGGACGGGACGCATAGATAGACCCGCACCGTGCGGCGATTAAAAAAAATTAAACAATCCCTTCCCCATATCCCCTTCCCCCCTACCCCTCTTCAACCGAGAGCGGAATGTTTTCCATCAATGTTGGAAGACAAAAACATTCTGTACCTATACAGAAATGTGTACGATAACGCCCTTTGTTTTTTGTTTTTATTTTTATGTAAATGTTTTCACAAAACAGTCGCGGCTTAATGTAATAATAGTAATAATATGACTTACGATTTTTTCCCCAGAATTTATTAAACATAGAAGACGTTAATAGTTTAAGGAACAAATTATAGATCACAATAATTACCGAAATGTTTTTATTATAGAGGAATAATCAAGAGAGAAACTCATCTTCGCAAGTATTTCGGGGCATAATACGATTCTTCACTCTGTGCCCATACTCGTATATGTCGGCTTAAAATCCCGGCGAAGCCCAACATATTGGCTTTAATTTCTAGTCATCAATAGCCAGTATAGTCAGGTAGGTACTTCTCAGTTCTCAAGTATTCCTTTTCTTTGTTTTTTTTAATCGATTTATAAATATTAGAGAAAATATGTGCGGGTTCGAGTCCTGCCGGCGACATTTATCTTTGCTCGGAAGGTTTTTTCAATTTGGATGAGTGTTTTAGATTAATAATTATTGTTTATAAAAATAATAATTGTTACCCTTTGCGCTATGCACAAAAATCTTGTCTTAAGTTTTTAAGAACTTTAGTTTATCAATTTAGAAAATATGTTCAATTATTCATATTCATATAGTGGTAATTTAAATTTTTGATACGAATTAGATGTGGAATCTTCTATTTTTTTTATTATAGCGTGGACCATCATCATCAGATTTTCTTCATTTACCCAAAAACCCCTTTCATTCAATTTGTTTTTATGATGTAAATTCTTTTTTCTAAAGATTTTTTTCATTTCCGTAAGTAGCTCATAAGGGCGTAAATATTTCAGACGAAAATTCCAAACGAAAACCTGAGCATAACTGAGCGTTGCCTAACCGCACTAGATTATTAATTCGTAGCTCGATTGTTTCGAATTGCTGCAACTCGTAAATTTTCACATTACCATAAAAAAACAATCAGATATCGAGCGAATGCATCGACTAGACTAGAGAGCTAAAAAGTTTGTGACATCTTTGATTGTACGGTTCAGGAAGTAACTGTTTTTATTAGAAATCAATGTGAATGTTACATATTTTGCGTGCGGATAAAATTTTTCTGTTATTTGTTTGGGGTGACTTAATGCGAAAGCAAATGTAATAGAAGAAACATAATATGTCATATTACGTTAAAAATGAATATATTCTTAATATAAAAAAAAGATACACGGCGAAAAGTTTGTGCGCATTATTTTCGAGATAATATCGAGTTAGGAGTGTATTTTGTCATAAATATTTAGCAGTCTTTACCGAAAAATATTGTTTCAATGATTGCAGTTTACAGTCCTTCGAAGGATACGACCAATAAATATCCCATCATAGCACTACTTGTGTAATTTTTTATACCTAAATTCTGATAAAGTCCTTATGATTTTTTTAGGTTTTCGTTTAAATATCCCTTTTACTATATTCTATTTTACTTGGCACTTCCCAAAGTTCCTCTGCCCAATTTATTTCCCTTCCTGACTCCTTTCGGCCTCACAGCATACCTTAATTGGGAAAGCAATATCTGCATCTAATGATGCCAACTAAACGGTATGTGTTCTCACTGTTCACTGAGGTGAACTACGCAGACGCAGACCTCACGAGCGGCCACCATCACGTATAAATATTCCAGTTGACAATCTCGGTTGTGCTGGCCCGTGCATGTGTAGCTACGAAACGCTTACGTACACTGTAATATGAATGCGTTCATAGGTAATGTAGGCAACTAATTTATTTATTTATTTTATTTATTTATTCATTCATTAACGCCCCAAAGGGCTTTTACATATTTTAACATTAAAATGATTATGTGTACAGAACTTACAAAAAAATAACACGACGCATAGTTGGTATATAAGTGTAACATATTTATAATATATATGAAGGTATAATAATGTATAAGTGCATGCCACAGAGAAGTTACAAAGGGAAAGGTTTTTAATTTGTAGATACTACTTTTTTTTAAATAAAAATAGTAATAGCCTGATCTACATGATACATAATACACAAATGCACATAATATAATACTTTTATAATATGAGTGCATGACATTGTGAAAAAAAATCATTGTGTTTTTATATTTCGGATGATGTAAAAATGTATGAAATTGCATAATAAATAATATAGTATATGATACATAGAAAGAAAAAAAGAGGAACAAGTTTTTGGATTGTAGATGAGCACAAAGATAATATATATAAAAAAAAACAATAATTAAACAATAGCTCTTATGCGATGCTCTTATAATTGTTGCAACATAAAAATATCGTTCAGGTATCTTTTAAACATGGGTAAAGTTATGTTAAATATATCTATAGCAGAGGTGAATTTATTTCCAAGTATATGTAGACGAGAAATAGGTGCATGCATTTGGTAGTTTGTCCCAGAATTATTGTTACAGAATAACATATTTTGCCGAGTTTGTCGATGAGGTACTTTGAAATTGATTAGTTGCAGGAGTTCATAACAGTCTAATAAGGAATAAATAATTTTAAATAAGAAAGTTAAGTCTGTTATTTTTCTTCTGTTTTCTAAAGTATGTATTTTGAGTGTATTTAACAAGAATGTATAGTTTATGTGTTGTATTGGTATGTGTAGTTTGAAGTTAATAAAACGTAAAAATTTGCGCTGCACGCGTTGTCATGTCTGTACTATACTGTTATGCACTGTGCGGTGCTGGTAGTTGTTAATAGATCTTAAATCGGTGCATCATACAACACATCTTATTAGCGTTTTTTTTTATTGCACGACGGATAATTAAACCTCCTGAACCTCCTCTTGAACCGTCTGAAACCGGTCGTCAAGCGGAATCCGAGCCGCGTGTCCGAACGGCACCAAAACCTCCCCCTACCGGAAGTACAGTCTGCTCTCAAGGGTTTTCAACACCAACATCGAGACGACTGGTAATTTCCCCACTGGACCGTGTGCAGATACCCGTAGAAATAGTTTTGGTGTAATAAGTGAAACTCACAATACCTACTAGTAAAGAATGTGTTTTGTGTTGTGAACTAAGTTACCTGTTTTCTACTGAACCCCAATGACCCCATCATGTCAAAGTTTTTATTTTTTATGATAACTCCATATTATCATTTTATTTAAAACGGTTTGCTTATAAAAGAATTATGCTAGGTAATTATAATTACGCGTGACAGCTGTTTCACCTTTCGGGGGTATTAACATTATAAAAGTTAGACTTTTTAATATCGCACAAGAGTTCCAACTGCTCCGAACCCTAGTTAGAGCTAGTGAGACTATGGCATCCCCAATTGGGGTATGTTGAGAGGCTGAAGGTAGAGGGGAGGGGAAGATATGGGGAAGAAGAAGGTGGGGAAGTACCTGGCTATTCATATCTGGTCACCATATACGCCTAAAGCCATTTCAGAATGGTGATCTTTCGATAACCAGGGCGATACTGAGAGTATTTTCCACTCCGGAACGTGCCGCGAACTTGCTATATATCATTTTAAATAAATAACTTGTGAAATAACACAAATTAATCAAATAAAATTTGAAACCGCAACTTCCGGATTCGTAGCCAAGGATCGTAAACACTCAACTACGGAGACCGTCAAAGATGACATGGCCATCGGAAGGCGAAAAAAGTTGTCACGCGTAATAATATTTTCTTAGCTGAACTTTTTTTTTTAATAAAAAACCATTTTGTAGATTAAATAATAATGTGTAGATGTTGTATTTTAATATTTTTGGTGATATGTATATACAAAATTCTGTCAATTACTTCATGAGAAATTATACAAATTTATTTTTTCCGAATGGGCGCTCCGTTTGCGAAAATATATTTAGAGGAAAAAAAATGTCCACGTCCCTTTCTACAAGATCCCCATTACTGAGGGGCATCGGCTCAAACCGCAATTTCCCGCTCGTGCTGTCTCTTTAAATAAATAAATAACTTCGAAACTGACAAGTTGTTACCAGTCAGAGAGCTGCTCGGAAAAAAAACATCGATTCCCGCCGTCGCCATTCAACAACTCGCTCCGCCTAAACTTTAATGCTCTTAATTAAGCTCATGCCGAGGCGAGACTCCTTCCCTTTAATAATATCGTTGGCGGAGATAGAAATGAAAAAATATTTTTTACTACGAAGTATTAGAAATTAAAGGATTTACTGTGCAATCGTACGAATGTTTTTTTTTGCAGAAAATATGGACCACAAAGAAATAGCAGATATTATAAAAAAAAATAGATCCTCGTTGCGAAATGTTGAAGAACGTGATAATAAGGGCATTTTTTAATGTGTCGATTGTCGACTGGAATATTTATACGTGATGGTGGCCACTCGTGAGGTCTGCGTCTGCGCAGTTCACCTCAGTGAACAGTGAGAACACATACCGTTAGCATCGCCATTTTAGTCAGTTGGCATCATTAGATGCTGATATTGCTAAAACCCAGAAGACTGATAATGATAAAATGTTTGAATTGAATTAATAAATTAATAATAAATATGGGACTATTATAAAATCCCCAAACATGTTGTGGCCGAAGCTAACTCTCAATTGACAGTTCAGTTGACAGCCGTACTCGCATCTATGCTATTGTGCACGGTGTAATGTGAATACACGCATCTGTGCTGTGCCTGTAATGCATTGTTCTGCTCTGCGCGGTGCTGGTAGATGTGAGTAGACCTTAATTCGTAACCTGGGAATCTTTGCCTTCCTTTAATATAAATTAAATTAAGTATATATAGTAGCGCGTACATAATATTCGCAGTGCAGGTTTTGGTTGTTCGGGGAAGGGCTCTCCACGGGTAGTATGTACCCCCCGGTGAGCTTACGTCAACCACAGCTGCATTATAATATGGAAAATTATTTATATTTAATGTGTAGGACTCCACTAACCTCCCCACATACCGGAATAAACACATGTTTTTATAATTTCTCTATGCAATTGGTATTCACTTTGTGGCGTCATTATTAATAAATTAATAAAAAAATATGTACTTATTATTCACCACTTCATAAATATACATTGATATCTACATTTTTCGAAACCGATGCTTTCATCGTTAGGAATATACGAGTATGAATACTAAAAAATAATATTAAGTAAATGAAACACGTTGTTATAAACCACGAATATATTTTATTTTCACCAACCGGTTTCGCTTAACTCAAGTTTCATCAGGGTAAATATAATAACAATATTCTAATTCAAAGTTATCGGTTATATATAGGTACAAAATACAATAGAATGAAATAGATATATTATAAAAGAGAGACAAAACAAAATATTAGAAGAAAACAACAATAGAAAAAACATTATGTGTAAGAGGGAGACATCCTTGTATAAAAATATAACAGTGTAATGGGAATATAATGTCATTAAATTGGGTTATTCCTATAATTCATTAATGAAAGGGTCATAGTAATAAAAAATAGAAAGTGTGTACTAATCGGTCACATAATAATAATTAAACAGATGTGGAATATAATAACAACGTGTTTCATTTGCTTAATACAATGTCAAACCACAAAGTGATTGCTTCTTATGAAAAAAAATAATAAATAATTATAGACAAATGATAAAAATAAGACCACAATAAACACAAAAATAACACATATGATTAAAATAAGAACACATTATTTTGTTTTTATTTTTATCATTTGTCTGCACTTGAAATTATTTTTTTAGTATCCATATATTCCTGACGATGAAAGCATCGCTTTGAAAACATGTATATATATATTTATAAGGTGGTGAATACTAAGTAAATTTTTAAGTTCATTTACTTATTTTTATTATTGTGTTGCATTAACGGCGTTAATAATAAAGGCTGTTTATTATTAACGGAACATAGCTGTAATTATTGTTGTTTTTCCGAGGTCTCGAATTCTAGAAAACAGGACAGCAGCCCAGAGATAGTTTAAATATGTTTTCGTTAGTTATTTATGTACAGTAAGTGAAAATAATTATGAAAATTCTCGTGAAAACAATGCACACTAAAAACTTCCTTTTCATTGCGCGTTTGCGGCATTCTGATATTTTTTTAGAATCGCACTCCAATTCTAAATACAAATCACGGATGACAAACATTTAACACTTTTTGAAAATCAGGAAATTTTATAAATAAATTGTTACTGATATCTCCAAAACTTCAGGACATGATTTGCAGCGCTGCCCATTCCCGGACTATTCCCAGTTAAACAATAATTATATTCCTCGGAGAAATGCACGAACTCGTTATAAAGTTTGTTAAAATAGTGAAAAAAGGGTGTAAGGAGAATATCTTGCCGAAGTTAATGATGGAAGAACTCGGAAACGCCGGAAGAAGACATGTCAAGAGTTAGAATAACAAAATAATAATGTATGAGACGATGTATGAATGTGAATATAGTAATGAATGTGTGCCGATACCACTGACGTCAGCATTAATAGACTTGCTATAAGTATCATTTCGAGGGCTGGAGGCAAAGGTCACTTGACACCCATTTTAGCACAAGCCGTGTTCACCACCGTCCACGTTTGCATTGCGTGATTTTGACTGCGGTAAGCAAATTACGAAACATTTATGAAAGGGTGAAACTAAATAATGTAAGAAATTTTTCGTTTTTTATAAACAAGTCGAACGTTTTCACTTATTTGCTGTATTACTTAAATTGGCGGCGCGCCTAGCTTGCCCTCGCTCCCCTTTATTGTGGTTTCTTCCCCTTGCATGTTTGGGTATCTCTATATTTTATTTGCTCTGTGGCCGAGACAGAGTTGTATGGCGGTCTATCCTTCTGCCTACCCCTGCGGAGAAACGGCATGATGTTTAGTTGGTTAGAAGAGTACTTTCTTCATCAATAGGTAATCCGAGGGTAGATTTAACACATTATCTTGGAATTTTACGTTGAACTTTTACAAAGGAATTGGAGTGGATTTTATAATGAGGAGATCAAATTGAAGGATTACATTCCACTTGACTTCGAACTAGCGAAGAGCATAATAATTGAAGTGTTGAAATATTCCTGAATGTTTAGCAGAGAGGTATTTTTTTCTGGGCAAAGCCACAAAAAAACGATTAAAGGTCTATTCACATTTGCAGCACCGCGCAGAGCAGAACAGCACAGTACAGGCATAGCACAGACGCGATTATTCACATTACATCGAGCAGTACAGCACTGAACTGTTAACTGAGAGTTAGCGTTCGCCACAACATGTTTGAGGATTTTATAATATTCCCATATATATTATTAATTTATAACCTTAGTTCCCTGACCAATTCAACAAATTTATGGTTATCCATCTTCTCGCTTTTAGAAATATCTGCGTCTAATATTGCCAACTGACGAAGATGGCGGTGCTAACGGTGTGTTCATACTAATTGTGCAGACGCATATGTCACGAGCAGCCCACCAGCACGTCGAAACATTCTAGTCGTCAATTTCGGCCGGTGTTGGTCCATGCATACGCGGATACATTACGCTTACGTACACTGTAAATGAATGTGTCTATAGATAATGTCGGCAACTAATGTTGTCGTGTCTGTACTGTACCGTTCTGCATTGTGCGGTGCTGGTAGGTATGAATAAACCTTAACCTGGTGGTATTTGAAAATCTCCTACTACCATCACAGTAAGCGGAAGATGTTGCTTGTGTCGTGATGGAGGACCGAGCCAGCCGAGGATTTGAATTCACGAAGTCCGGGTAAGATCCAGACGCGATGCCAATTCAGCCACTAACCGGTCTATTACTAGATAAATTATTATAACATCACTACTATCCAGGGGCGTGCCGTCCATATATGCATACTCGTATAAGCACTGCCTAACCTACCTTACTCGCATAAAATTAAAAATCGTATTGAAATTTTTTAAATTATTACAATATCAATTAAAAATACACTAAAAAATACGCTCGTAGTATTAATTGAGATTTGCAGCGCTGCGAGCGTGGCATCGACCGCCGTATTAAAGGCAGGTACTAAATATTTATGCAAAATGAATGTTATATTCAAATTTTGTCTTCATTCGACACAAAAAGTACATGCATGCGTGATGCTCATTCACGGAACGACTCGTTTGTGTCAGTGTCGAAAAAGGCTGTGCCTTTCGGCACATAATGCAAATGTCGTAATCAGTGCCATCTGTTGATAAGTATATTAATTAGTACAACTTTTCTAACGGTATAATTATCATATCACGTTGGCTTTTTCAAATATGGGGTAAAAATTGGATTTTTTTTTATATTCAATAATTGAATTGTAATATGCATAAATGAAAAGGTTATTTGGTTAACATCTGTGTTAAGTTTTTTTCAATTTTAAATTAGTTAGCTGTTTTTTTTCTGTAATCTATCCTGATTAAAAATTCTGTGCATGCCACTGCTACTACGTACATTGTATTGATTTGTTCATCAATGAAATATTTGAAAGATTAAATTTGGCGTGCAGTCTATTTTATCATGGTATAAGTAGACATTTCAAAGCTGTATAGCTCATGATGGAACTAATATTCGAGCTGAGTAGCGTTGAAATGAAAATACCTACAATTAAAACTCGTGTTATATTAATGATTAAAAAAAACGTTCCGACGAACACCATAATACGAAACAATAACTTAGTTTTACACCACTTTATATTATACCTAATGATGCTAACCGGGTGTCGCTACCACCGCACATACGAACATATATTTAAAAAAAAAAAATATATATATATATATATACTCGTATATCATGATGTTTCTCATTGTTCATTCTAGGATAGGTTCAAATGTAGTATAATTAATTTATAGAAGCGGTGAAACTGCTAATTGACGAATTTGCCACAAACAGGCGGTAGTTTGATCCGACAACCACTTTGCTATTAAATATGTAGAATTGTCGACGCTGGGGGCTTATTGATTATTAAATATCCGACTGAATAATATATTTCGTTCCCACTCTACTGTGAGGTTTCGCGAACAAACTACAAAATGTTTCTATTCCATTAAATAAATTCATGATCCATTGTGAAACGGCGAGCGTTCCTTTGAATAAAATAAAAGCTTTTTTTTAAAGCTAATGACAAAAAATGGAAAAAAAACCCGTAATAAATGGTTATGATAATATTATTTAAATAGACTGTACTAGAATTTTGCACTGTTTTTATTTCGCATGTATTCACATAATACAGTAGGGAAAGGTTACGATCGAGGGACCAGTGCAAAAATGGACCGCTTAATTTTTTTAGAAATTGGCCGTTTTTAAAATTCAAGGTTTTGCCAAAATATAAGCAATACATCGTCCAGGCTTCCTTCTCTACTCTCAGCGTCTCCGCAACATCTTCCCGATTGGGACATATTTTATATGTCGCTGGAGCTCTGGATGAAAAAAAAAACGCTCTGGACGATGCAATGGGATGAAATGCAAAATCATGTGTTTTCGGTTTGAGAATTTGATGGCCTATAAATATCATAGATCATTTAATTAAATACTGCAAGTAGAACACACCTTGGCCTTTCGTTTAACCGGGCATTTTTTGGTGTGTCTTTTTATAAGCCTGGAAAAAAATAAAGTATCAGAGATTAAAAAAATGTTTAAAGCGCAAACTCTCCTACTTACGAACCCCTTTTCCGTTATTGTCGTATTTTATTATTATTCATTGTGGTAAATTGAGTTTTTTAGAATATGACCTTAAAATTTTAATAATTATGTCTGAGCTTTACAGAATAGAAGAAAACATGCATTTTGGTGATGTTTTTTTTTTGCGTAAATCGACCCATGCGGCCGATATTAAGTGGGAATCTCAACCTTGTCGCCACCTGCATAAAGGAGCGCGTGATTTCGTTGGAATTTTAGCTGGTGGATCGCCTTAACACGAAAATGTAGCATTATTCCTTATTTCATTTGAACTTTTTTCGTGAGCATTGTGTATTTATTACTTTTGTCATTTATTATTAAATGTATTAGAAAAGTCAATTACGTTTTTTTTTTCAACAATTTTTTTTTGTCGCTATGAATGAATCGCCATACTGACTCTATTATTGGACGACGGTGGCAAGGATTTTTTAGCGTTTTCTTTATTTGGGATTTTTCTAGGATGGCACAAAGAGGGCACTATTTCGAGTGGAATAGAACCAAGACTTGGCGCAAGCGCCATGACGACATGGTTTAAATGCAGCAAGCAAGGTCTATGGAGTACCGAAGGCGACACTAAATCGAAGACTCAACACTCAACTCTAAAAGCGAAAGAGGAGTGGAAAGTAATCGGATCAGCAGGTGATGTTCCTGCAGACATAAAAGAACAACTTTCTCAACAAATACTAGACATGGAAAACTGTTTATTCGACATTACTCAAACGTATGCCAGTCACCTAGCTTTTCAACTAGCCGAACGGAATAATATTTTTATCGATTAGTACACTGTTTATCCTGATGAGAAAAGCTTTGCTTTCGAAACATGTCGATATTTATATATTAAAAAAGTGTTGTGAACAAAGTCATTCTTATTAATTTATTAATATTTTTGCCCTACCTGTAAGGCGTCAGGAACTGATAATTATTGCCAAAAAAATTTTAATATATCAATGTTTATTGAGTTTTATTATTGAAATTCATAGTATTTCGGCTTTTGGCATTCATTGTGTTTTTTAATGCTTATTTTTTTTCTTGTTACCAAAGTGCCAAAATATCTAAATAACTAAGTATCTTTTCACCCTGATACTTAAATTAAGAAGTGTCATTATTCAAATTGTTATTTATCACTCTGCTTATTTTCTAATTTTATTTATTTTTTAATGTTTATCATTTGTTATTGAAAATCTTACTATATCTTAAAATTACAATAAAAAAAGTGGTATGATTGGACTCTGCTTCCAAAATGCTTTGGTCCGATCATAACAACCCAGAGGTCCAAACAAGGTGATAGTGATACAAATAATTCATCACTAAAAAAATGTTTCTTCACCTTTGTCGTGTAATGCTAAGTTGTAAATTAATGTGACTTATTCTGTTATCACATGAATAAACGGTGGTTTTAATGAATCATTAACTTTTATTCTATGTACCAAGCCTATGGAGCTATACCTGTACAAAGTGGTTCAACCATTGCACCTTCCCCTAATACGTTCATTTTTCCTCACTGTAATAACCACCTTTACGCTTCTCTCATTTGTCACTAACGATTTATTTTTTCAAAAAGAGTTTCAATGGAAGAAACATTTAAAAGAAATTCTTGCTTCACTTGAAGAAACATTTTAAAGAAATTCTTGCTTTTGTGGCGGTGTCCTGTATCGTAGGACTACTGCTGGGTAAGGGAGATTGCGCGCGGGCGTTCCAAACTGCTTCGAACCGATTTGAACCACGATAGGTGTGCAAAAATACATCCGAACGTGTGCTTTTTAAAATGATTTGCCTATAGTATAATAACTACAAAATACATTGTAAATACAAATTTCAATTATTTTATTCACCGAATTTCATGAATACTTATTTTCCTTTTTAAACTACCGATTCGTAGCTAATGGATTGCTTGAGATATCGTGCGTATATGGTCTTAAAATGTTGTCGTATGAATTGTATATTATATATATATATATATATATATATATATATATATATACACTTCACATAGTGTCCTGCATTTCCTCTTTTACTTATATTTAATTTAATTTAGTTTTAAATATTATGTTTTGTTTTTCTGATTTAATATAGCGCTATATGAAGAAAATAAAGATCTTCTTTTATAATTTCTTCAAATGCTTGATAACTTTGTGGCATCATTATTAATTATATAATTGAAAATACACTTTGTATATACCACTTTACTTAAAATATATAAATATTTCTACATGTTACTATACTTGAAATTATTTTTTAGTATTCATTTATTCCTGAAGATGATAGCATTGCTATCGAAACATGTAGAAATATTTATATATTTTAAGTAAAGTGGTATATACAAAGTGTATTTTCAATTATATAAAATAAAGATCTTTAGATCGTGAAGTTGTTATTTAAAAAACGCAAATTTCAAACTTATAACTTACTTATTTTAATAATCATTTTAACTCTAGGTCAATTTTTTTTTCTTATTTTACACACCGCCTTCATTAATATGTCCCCTCTTTCACAAAAATGTGTGAAAGAGGGGACATATTAATTAGTATTTTGATTTAGGGCGATGCATTGGGAAGTAATGCAAAATCAAGTGTTTTTGGTTTGAAAATTGGATGGGCCAGAAATATCATAGATTTAATTATATACTGGCAGTAGAACACACCTTGGCTGTTCGGTTGACAGAGCATTTTAGGTGAGTCTTTTTAAAATCCTAGAAAAAAAAAATTGTTCAAAATCTCCTAGTTTTTTTTTTTTTATACGAATACCGCACAAGAGTCGCAACTGCTCCCAACCGTCTGGAGTCCGTGAGACTATGGCATCCCCAATTGGTGAATGTTGTGAGGCTTAAGGTAATGCGGAGGGGAAGGAGAAGGGGAAGAGGAAAGTGGGGAAATTCCTGGCTATTCAGATCTGGTCACCAAACAAGGCTAAAAGCCATTTCAAGCAACATTTCAATTCTGAATGGTAATCTTTCACCAGGGCGATACTAAGAGTATCTTCCACTTTGGAACTTGCTTACAAACTTACAAACCCTTTTACCGATATTGTCGTATTGATCATTGCGACAAATCAAGTTTTTTAGGATATGACTTTTTATGATTATGATTTTTTAGGACAAAACATTTTAATAATTATGGCCGAACTTTAGAAAATAAAATAAAACACGCATTTTGATAATGTTTTTTTTTTCGTGGATCGAAACATGCGGCCGGAGTTAATCGGAAATTTCAACATTTTTGCCAACAGATTTTGAGGAAATCGAACATATAAATAAGAAGTTTATTTTACGTCAAAACACGTTTTGTTGTGCATTGCATTATATTTTAACGATAAAATTTTAAGAATCATTTTAAGGAAACGAGCATTTGTTTTAAGACCTGACAGAAAATCAGCGAAGAAATCGGCACGGCATATCAGGATATTGTGCAGTTTATCCATGTTTATCCATTTATATAGGTGCAGTTTATAGTTTTCCAAACATACAAACGTACAAACGAACAAATGTATAAACGTACACACGTACAAACGTACAAATGTACAAACGTATGCATGTACTAACGTTCAAACGAACACGCGTAAAATATACAAAAGTACACACGTACATACGTACAAACGTACAAACGAACACACCGAAAACGTACAAACTTACACATGTACAAACGTACAGACATACAAACGTACAAACGAACAAACGAACACATGTAAAACGTACAAATGTACAAACGTATACACGTACAAACGTACTAACGTTTAAACGAACACACGTAAAACGTATAAAAGTACACACGCACACATGTACAAACGTACAAAGTACAAAAGTACACGTGCACACGTACACACGTGCAAACGTACAATACGTAAGTACCGTAAGTTAATTAACGTTAGAAATAACCGTAATTATAATATCGTACTATAAAATGTATAAAATAAATGTTCAAAAAAAAAATATTTCTAAATTAAACCTACTGATAATATATAATTTATACATTGTAATACAAAAAAATATGTAAAATCTCAATATTCCCAGTTGTTTGACTTACATAAAATACAAAGTAAAAAAAAAAATTAGAATAAAATCTAAAAAAATTGGTTTGTATATTTTGTGTTCCCGTTAAATCAATAATATTTATTTATTTATTTAACTAAAAACAGTACATAATATATGTACAATGGTTTAACAATATGTTCTTGACTATAAGCATTATGGATGACTTTCTAGGCGCGCAGTGAACATAAACTAAAGCACACAATTTTCGTCGTATTTTTACGACCGGGACCCGTTTTTTTTGGAATGAATGTAGCATGTTGTTGAGGCATTACGTGAGCATTATTTTCGTTGTTAAGGATCAATAAAATTATTTAAAAAAACGATGATTCTTTATGTCTTTCTAATACAACTTACAAAGATGCACCAAAACAAAATGGCACCTATTAAACATGGTTTCAAACCTAAAATTTATTAAATAAAACAAACACTTTGTATTAAACCACTAATTTATTTTTAAATCGTCACCAATTTCGGTTATCCCAGCTTCGTCAGGGTAAAATTTATAGAATGTAAAAATACATAGAGTGAGCATGTATAGGTGAGTCATACAAATATAATAAGAGGGAGACGGAAGTGTTTGTTTATATTATAAGCATGTCAAACCACAAAATAATTGCTTTCTATGAAAACATTAAATTTACCGTATGGTAAATAAAAAAAATTAAATAAAAAAAAGTAGTAAACTCTCAACGAATAGCCAGTAACCATAGACATTTTATAATTTTTAAAGCACCGCAAATGCTTTTTTACATACAACAAACTACATACCTATATTTTTCACTCTTTTTCTCTTTTCTAAAAACTTCTGCAAAATAACAACAAACTACATAACTATATTTTTCACTCTTTTTCTCTTTTCTAAAAACTTCTGCAAAATAACAACAAACTACATACCTATATTTTTCACTCTTTTTCTCTTTTCTTAAAACTTCTGCAAAATAACAACAAACTACATACCTATATTTTTCACTCTTCTTCTCTTTTCTAAAAACTTCTACAAAATAACAACAAACTACATACCTATATTTTTCACTCTTTTTCTCTTTTCTAAAAACATCTACAAAATAACAACAAACTACATACCTATATTTTTCACTCTTCTTCTCTTTTCTAAAAACTTCTACAAAATAACAACAAACTACATACCTATATTTTTCACTCTTTTTCTCTTTTCTAAAAACTTCTGCAAAATAACAACAAACTACATACCTATATTTTTCACTCTTTTTCTCTTTTCTAAAAACTTCTGCAAAATAACAACAAACTACATACCTATATTTTTCACTCTTTTTCTCTTTTCTAAAAACTTCTACAAAATAACAACAAACTACACGCCACATTTTTAACCCTTTCCCTGATTTTTTTTTAATCTCATCTCTTTATGATTTAGGATATTAAAATTCTTTCAATTTCTTCCACCTCGGAACAGGCTCAGTCTAGTTAGTGGTTTATATCAAATCATTATATTGTTTATTTTTCATATATATGTATTTTCTTACACTTACGAAACACTGTATGTAATTATGTATTTTTTGGTTTATATTAAAAAAAAAAATATATATATATATATATATATGTATATATATATACCTATAACATTGATAGGTACCTATTCTGACAGATTATTGTCAACAGCCAAGCTACGTTCTTCATTTTTGGAGCGAATTTCAAAAGTGACACATTTTCCCGGAGATTTTTGTTCATTTTAATTCATTCCATGGAATCCCGCCGGCGGGTAAGCGGCATTTCCATGGGATCCCACTGAAGAAGATATATGGGAATCAATAGATGCCGCTCTGATGTCAGGTACGTCGACGGGATGCACGGTACTTGGTCCTGGTCCTGCCGAAATACCATTTTCCCGCCTGCGGGGTCCCGTAGAATTAATTCCAGGCTTAATCAATTATTTGGGGTAAATTGTAATTTACCACCGTTCCCCGACTCCTGTTGTATGCAGTGTCGCCAGATGCATGGTTTTTACTATTTTTACAATTGTTTTCTGGGCATTTATACCTCCATTGTTTTTCAAAAAAACCATTTCTAATAAGACATGATTTTTTATCGTTCACTAAAGGTGTGTACTTTCATGTGAAATATATAACTTTTTTAGCATGTGCAGCGTACAGTTCTTGAAATTTACATGCTCGAATGTTGTCGTTAGAGGCCGCAGACGACGCAACGGTTGTGATAGTAGGTTAATCCCTAGATCTGGGAAATTTTACTTGCAAAGACCAAAGACAAAACATTATATTGGGACATCGACAACTATCATTAAATCATAACATAATGTATAATATTACGTAACACAAATTATTACAGTTATGGGAGAACTTCTTCTCCCTGGTCTCATGGATCGTTTGGTAAAAAAACTGTAAATATACAAATTTTTCTGTTTTTATTTGAATGGTATGGTTATCTTTTTATTTTACAAAAACAATGCTTTGTTCTTTTGTTGAAAGAAATATTTTAAATTTATTGTTTTTAATAAAGCGTTATAGATGATTTATTTAGATACCGTTGTTTCGTTACTTAAATCCTCAATAAAAAGCTCAAGTAAAAGATGTTTTTTTTACACGTTTTTATGACCTTCAAAACAGTTTTTTTTCTGAAATATGTTATTTTTTGGAACATGGCAGCACTGGTTATAGGGGAATGTTTGTCTGCCCCTTTTAATTAGTTCCAACCATCCGAGCTGCAACGCATTGCGAAAAATGATGAAGCTTTTATTAAAACGTGGTTCATCAGCGCTCCGGGGTTATATCGGCGGAATTGATTCGGGGAGATAGGAAGTGGTCAAGCGGACCGCGAAGCTTAATTGTTACCATGGATACCCGCAGACTGAGAAACATCTGGTTTAATTAGCAGCAACTATAATGGTGCCAGTTTACTATGTGATGAATATGCCAAGGCGTTCCGCCGGTAGATCGGCACCGTTAAAGGACTATTCACTGTTATGATGTTATTTTTCATATGTTTATTTAAATGTCCAGATGGCTTTTAGATATGTGTAATTATTTTTTTAATTAGATTATTTTGTAAAAATAAAAATAAGAAATATACATAAACAAAAGTTAATTACACTTGAAATAAAAATAAACTGCTAAAAAGCTAAAAATACACAGCAATATAAAGAAATGGAAAATAAATAAAAATAATACAATATTCGTAAAATCAACGTTAATATTAAAAACAAATAATATATAAAGTTTTAGTTAAGAATCATTTATATAGTAGGTAGAAATAATTCGTTCATATTTTTTTTTTGAAATTCAAGTTCAGATCATTGTTAAATACATCCATATCATTTAAGTATGTATTTGTTACCAATGCAGTAGCATTGTATTGGGCAATGAAAGCTGTAGTTGGATCGGGATATACATATTTAAAATGTTCGTGTTTGTCTAGTAGTTCGTTTATCAGTGGCGGGCATTGATCTATGACCAATGGTAAGCCGTTCGTAGTTTTCCAAATTCGGATATGAATTGTGTATTGAATATTTAAAAATTACCATTTAATTTTCATCTTCCGCTGATTGGTGTTGGTAACAGTATAAGGGCCAGTATTTCAGTTGATTTTTAAGCTCGACTTGAGTGATATTTAAGTTTGTCAACTTGGTATCAGGTAGGTTTCCAAAATGAGGGTACTAGTTCATTACCAAATCATTTTATGGTTCTTTTTTTTTTGGAGTAGGCACAACTTTTCAGCCTTTATGGACTGCACGTCACTGTCGTTTAGGTGGTCTGATTATATGATCAATAGAAAGGCTTGATCCTTTATTTTTAGTTTGTTTTCTAAAGTTGGAATATTTGAAATATTCACTAACGCTGAGTAATTTATATGCTCAAAGCAGGGTTGGGGAACATCCAGCCCGCGAATCTTTTTGGTCCGGCCCGCGAGCACACTAAACACGACGAATAAAATCTACAAAGACAAAAAAATGAGGTGAAAATTCAATGAAATCCATAGCATCGTGTGTGTGCATGCATGTGCATAAGTATATGCGTTTCTTGTCGGCTACCCAAAAGCTTTATAACACAACGCTAAACTTGATATCACATTACATTAGGAACACGAGAACGGTTTTCATTCACGGCGTGTCGGCATTTTAGTTCGCAACTTTAATTTTGTGGTAGCGATTGGTTGTATTTGTACACGATGTTAGCTGTCCTTCGAATATTCTGAAGTAAAAATCATCCCCGTATTCCGAGCATAATTATAAATTTATTTGATTTCGAGTGGTATATAATTTAAGCTGGAGCATGTAGGTTCACTCATAAAACTAGCCTTTTATTTTGAATGCATATTTTAAAATTCGATTTGTAGACTCACTTACTGACGCAATTCGAAGGAAACCGTTATCGTGTTCCAAGTGTAATACAAAATTCTAGTTGCAGACCACATACCGAAAAGTTCGATAGAAAAACCATTCTCTTGTTCAGAATGCTCTCAATTCGGGGATAACCATTTTCGTGTTCCGACTGAAGTTAAATCCTAGTTGCAAACCAAATGTTGCAAAATTCTCACGTTCCGAGTGCAGTAATAAAGTTTTAGTTGAGGACCATGTGCTGCAAAATTCGGAGGAAAAACCATTATTTTGTCCAGAGTGCCGATAAAAATCTATTTTCAGACCATACCTTACCGAAAAATTCAAAGGGAAACCATTCTCTTGTTCATGGTTCTTTCAATTCGGACGAAAACCATTCTCGTGTTCCAAGTACAGTTTCATAATTCTAGTCGCAGATCATATGAGGCATAATTAAGAGTGCTGAAATTCTACATGGAATTCTTTAAAGGTGTCAGTTTTTTTCCTTTTCAAACGGTACGTGTTTAGATGAGGTTATAATAATATTAATTCCGGTTATTCTTAATTATCGATGCCCCTAACCTCCTCCCACCCACCATTTCCCTTTTTCTGAAAATACATGTCCGACCCGTGATGATCCATCCAAACAACAAAATTCCCCACCTCTGCTTTAAAGGTATGTTAAGTTTAAAATTTATGAAATGTATGGAACGTTGTATTATAGACGAGTGATAGCTATTTCCAATGGAAACTTTGTCCCTGCAACAAACGCATACCATGTTAAACTTAAACACTTCAATACTTCCGGTGCAGATACACCAACACAAGCAGTAGTGTGTAACAACAGTCGACAGCCATCCAGACACACACACACTAATAAGCTTTTATAACAATTCCTACAAGTTATCTGCCATCCAATGTGTGATACTTTGCAAAGCACGCGTGATAGCCACTTATACATACCTACGTATCTACTAGCTGTATATTCGTTGGCAACGGTCATCCAGTGGGGTACACTCACAATTATGGAAATAAACATATAATGCCTGTTGCGCTGAACAATCGAGACGTTAATATCACGGGACGTCCTTTGCATTGTAACTCGATACGACACCTTATGTCGGTCTTGAGGAAAGAGGAGAGCAGAAAGGATTAACCTCTTTCACAGGACATCCGTTGTCGAGGAAGCCATCGGCGTTAGCGAGAAGCAATCAGTGAGAATTTGGAATTCAACGTAGCCGGTCATCACTTGGAATCTAATTAGTGGGTCATCGCGTCCCACTGCCATCCGCAGTTAGGAACGCGCCTCGAATACTTGGACCGTGCGCCGGGTCAAGCTAAAACTCGCATTGTGCTATGAGCTTCATTCTGCACCCAATCAGTTATGAACCGAGGGTCCCCTACTCCACGACTTCTTGATCATCATGTTCCAGATTACCGCTAGCCAGGACGGTTGTGGCGATGAGACCGTTTCTACGTCACCACGTAAGAATTTCACGTATCCTCGAGTTAAACCAAGATTACACAGTCAAGTAACTTCCAGTTAGTTTTTATATAATAATAACTAATAATCTTCTCTATTTGTAATTGTGCACAGTTTCCCCGCCTTAAAAATAATATAACATATTTGTAAATCTAAACCTTCTTTCATTTTAATGCAATCTGTCTCTATCCTCTTATCTCCAAATTAAGGATTGCTTAAGCCCTTGAGAAAGTCTCAATATTGCTCTATCTTGTTCCCAATGTTAGCCGAGGATGGGAGGAAGGCCCCTGAGAGAAGACAGGTAAGCACCTTTCAACAGGTGAGAGTATGGCTTCCCTTTGATAACTTTATATCACATCTACCGGTACCATGCAATACAGACACAGTGGCAGGCACGACACAGAAGGGAGTATTCATATTACACCGTGTGTGAATGTGTTCATAGATAATTTAAGCGACTAATGTTGCCGTGCCTGCCACTTAACGTGTCTGCACTACGCGGTGCTGGTAGATGTGAATCGAACTTTAGCATAACCTCTCCCTCCTTTTCATTATCGCAAGTTACATATAGCGAGGTTGCAACGGAGCTCTCAGTGGTTGGTGAATAGCTATACTTTAGACGTAAAGTGGAAGATTTTCCAAAAAATATATATTTTTTTAAAGCTGGATTCCGCACACGAGTCCCAATTGCTCTCTGCTAACCGGAGCCAGTGATACTATGGCAACCCCAATCGGGAAATATTGTGAAGCTGAAGGGTATGGGGAGGAGGATGAGATGGGGAAAGAGGTAGATGGAGAGGTATCTGGTCATTCGGATATGAGTAGCAAACATGTCTAAAGCCATTTCAAGCAACGTATAGATTCTGTTGTCTTTCAACATGGCGATACTGGGAATATCTTTCACTCTGGAACGTGCCGCAAGTATGATCGTTTGAAAGAAAAAGAAAAGCAAATGGCTAGTAAATTTCAATGGCAAGGCTTTTTCCTGCAGTTCTACTGTCATACCAATCAAATACAGATAACTTTGAAACTGTCTGATTCAAAAGAATTGTTTTTTGTACTACAATAATCCATAAAATTAATATGAAAACATCGGAACAATCGAGCTGAAACATCTTTGTTCGTCTAAAATTGCGATAACTCCCGAACGGAGAGCTCTGGTGCCATGAAATTTACAACACGAACCGTGCAACGAACCTTATATCATATCAAATATTCCACGAGAAATAAGACAGGATTCGATATTTGCGTAGCATATCTGCTGTAAATAGATAATCCCTGATGACTTTAGTCAAATCTCACACTGAGAATATTATAAATAGAAATTCAAATTTTTACATCACTTCAGGAAAAAAAAATCACTCTCATATAAAAATCACGATTTAAAACTACTTTTACGATTACCACAATATTAATTTTAATCATCTGCTGTAAAGATTTCATTTTCCGGCTTAAAAGGTACAAATTTACTACAGTCGATATTTTCAATGTAAATTTTAAATGATGTTTTGAAACTCTTTGGAATCCATGATATATGTAATATATTATATTCTTTAGGTGTGTATGTGCATGTGTATGTATATTATTGCATTTCTAGTATCATGTACTTTTAGTCTTCTTTTTTGTAGTAACTATCATGTACAACAACACAAACTTTATCTATATTACATTCTCGTTGTACTATTATTTCTATACTTACCATTACTGTCGCTACATGGCGCTGCTCCCCGACTCAAACACGAGAAAGTTTTCTCTATTGAGATGGACACTTTTTGTTAAATAAATTTATACTTTTTTGTAATTAGCTATTAGGATATACGAGTATCTGTACTATTAAATATTTTATATCTATTTATATTAAATAAAGTAAATGTGTGTGTGTGTAACTGTGTGTATATGTATAGATGCGTAATGGTGTGTGTATATGTGTGTACATATGTGTATATATACGTACATATATGTGTTTATATGTGCGTATGTGTTTGCGTGTGTATGTATGTATGCACCTATGTGTACATGTGTGCATGCTTCCAAATATATAAATATATATTAAAACAAAAATTATGTATATTTTATGATCTAATCCTTACATGTCTTTTTCTCCTTTCTATCTTTTACTTTCTTTTATAAGTTTTCCAATTTTCAGCATGTTTATATACTAAATCCATATGTTTACACTAGACTTCATACAAAGTAACTATACTCCATTGGTCACCATAAAACAGGCAGCCGCCTAGTATGGTGATCTAATGTATATACTCCATGTAAAGGTCTCCATTTAATATCATGTATTTTATAAATAAATGAACAGTGAGAAATATAAAAAAAAAATCGGAAAATAGTCTTTGATGACCGAAATTTTTTGAAAATAGGAGTTTTCAATGAATACATTAAATGCATAATTTTTAAGTAACTGAATAAAGTATCCATTATACAGATTCCACGAAAAACAGACTCCTTGAAAGTTGGAAGACATTCAACAGTTGTCTTATATCCCCCGTCCCCAAAAGCCAAAAGCCTTTTGCGGAAAGACGAAGTGTTCAAAGACACAAAGAGCACAAAGGACTTCAAGCAGAGGCAGCCTGAGACTTTGCTCGAATCAAAGAGTATCATTTAATATTTATGCAGATACGATGGGAATATTTTTCTTCTTCTTTTTTCAACCATTCACATACGAGTAGGAGTAGGAGTAGAAGTAGGAGTTGCCAGAGACAAAGAACAACTCGTATGTGTAGTTCTGGTTTGTTCAATTATAAATAATGCATACAATTTTCTACTTCGATGGGTTATTTATCTTTCTGTTCTCGCGAATAACATTTATAAGTGTGGTTATCGACCCGCGAGTTAATAGCGAAGCGGAGAGAAATATCAGAGCCCCTGTAACGAGGGATATACCCAAGTGTGATACAAATTCAAATCCAGCAATGTGAAAAAAATTGTTTTGAAAAACGTACAGGTATATAATATTATGACACCTTTAAATTGTTAAAATTGAGTGTTATATTATAATTGGATAGTGAACAAAGAGATTTTGAAAAATGGTGTTGAAACACGTGCGACGCATGTAGTAAGGCTATATTCAAATGAAAAGCTGTCATCAGTCAGACCTGTCCTTTTTTAAAATAAGGAAAAGGTTACCAATAGCCTGATATCATTTGTTTGAATTCTTCACATTACCATCAGTATAGGTGGAAAATATTGCTTGTTCAATAATGGGGGAATTTTATAACATAGGATTGAAATGCGCGATTTTTTGGGTGGGAATCAGAGGTTTTAAGCTGCTAGACCAACAAAACACTAACTGATAATAATTTTGATGACTATGTGGAGTACTGTTAAACAAACTGGTATAGGCTTAAAGCCATGGTTCAGTACAACACACCACGAACGATGGAAAACAGATCAGATTATATACCAAATTGGTAAAGGAAAGCAAGAAAGTCATCAACAGGTCACCGTTTGAGCACAACCTACAGATTAGCTAAAAGCTAGCTACCTGCCCGAATGACAGCAGAGCATTCTGGTCGCTGGCGGCATCTGTAGGTCGCAATTTCTGCAAATTCAGTCCACCACCTCTTACCAGATCCGACGGTTCAATAGCGAACACCGCTACTGAAAAGGCCAACCTTTTAGGGAGAATATTCGCGGAAAACTCAGCCCTCGATGATCAAGGCGCCATCCCGCCGTCGGTTCCTTACTGCGGTTTATAAATGAAAAGCTGAGGACCCAGCATCGGGATAAACTCCACGTCTTACGTGGGCTCGATGTTAACCCTTTCTCACCCAGAGTAATTTAAAAAATACACAAACTTTGAGAATTATTTGCGAAGTAAGTACTAACCATATATATTTACCTAAAAATCATCTTATTATTTAACCCAACCTAATAACCTAAGAACCAAAAAATCGCCTTATTATCATACTAACAAAATTAAAGATGGCGTCAATTTCCCTTACATATTTACGTATTTCGATTTACGTAAAGTAAAAAATAAAGTGAAATATTTCGAAAATTCGCATGTGCAATTATTTTTTATTTATTTTTATGAACCTAACAGTATATTTCTTTTTTCTGAATTATGTATTTTTCTACTGAAGCGGAATTGTATAAAATTACCGAAAATTCTAATCAAAATGTATATATTATATATGTTTTTATCGTCCCAAAATTTCGTGTAATTTTAAAATGACTGTGGTCGTTTGAGGTTACACTTCATTTCTGACAGAAAAACTGTTTTTTCAAACGTTTTACTGACTATTTCACTTGAAAACGTATTATTTTATTATTTTTCTTTCTTTTTTGGTAAGCAGAATACATAAAGATACTTTCAAGTAATAGACAGGCATGATATCGTTGATTATGTAAATAAATTTGATATATTTTATGTAAATGTTGTTTTCAGAAATGTCGCGTTCACTGAATGAGTTAGAAATTACCCTGCATTTGATGGGAGACGTATCCGACATTGAGTTGGAAGATGAGAATGAAGATGGCGAGTAAGATGCTTCTGGATGGGAAGTAGCTGACAGCGAGGAGCAATGGGTGCAGGGGCTGGTTGAAGAAAGACCAAATTGGTTTACCCATGGAGATTACGGTATGCTAAATTTTCAACATTTGTTCTGTAATTCACTTTCAAAGTATGCTTAGACACATTTTTCTCAGCTCTGTGATAGTAAAGTGCACTTATTGAATGATTATCTTCCAAATGAAGACTCATTTGTGTAGTAAACATGTGTGTATAAGTTATTTATCAGAGATCATCTCTATTTCAGAATAAAAGAGCTGAAATAGATCCACCGCTGATTTGAAGAGTTGCCCGCAGGATCTCCACTGAGTGAAGAAGTGCCGAGGGCTACGGCAGAGCAGGATCCTCGCTGGAGGCGGCGCCACATTGATGCACAGGACACATCATGCCATACTAACTTTTCTGAACCGTCTGAAGATTTTACTGCTCTACGATATTTCAAATTACTTTTTGACGATGACATATTTTTAAATATGGTAGAGCAGACAAATCTTTACTCGGTACAGAAGAGTGGCAGTAGTGTGTGCACCTCCGTTGAAGAAATGGTGAAGTTTGTTGGCCTTCACATTATGATGGGGATTATTAAGCTACCACAGGTGCATCCCTACTGGCAGAAGTACCTGAACATTCCTTACATTAGTGAGATTATGTCGAGAAACAAGTTTCTCAAACTTCGAGCCAACTTGCACTTCAATGATAATGCAAATGTTATACCTAGTGGTAGTCCCGGTCATGACAAATTATTCAAAGTAAGGCCATTGGTAGATGCCCTCCGCCGCAACTTTACTAAAGTCGAACCCGAAGAATTCAATAGGATAGATGAATTCACGATCCCTTTCAAAGGGCGAAGCTCTTTGAAACAATACATTAGGAATAAACCCCATAAGTGGGGAAGAAAATTCTTCCCCCGAGCAGGGGCAAGTGGATTCATCTATGATTTTGAGATCTATACAAGCAAAGACACTGAGGTGGGTGTGAAGACAAATTTGGGGATCAGTGGAGACATTGTTATCAGGCTTTGTGAAAACTTGCCTAAGTATCAAAATTTCAAAGTTTCCACTGATAACTGGTTTACTTCACACTCGCTAATACATAAGCTGAAGACTATAGGCATACAATCCTTGGGTACAGTTCGTTCCAATCATCTACGCGGCTGTACCTTCAAGGAAGATGCTGTCTTGAAGGAGAACGGGCGCGGATCGTATGACAATATGTCTGATCTTGCTACCAGTATCAGCGCCATCAAGTGGTTAGATAGTAAGTCGGTACATTTTGTATCTTCCTATATGGGTGTGCAGCCTGTTAGTACTGTACGTCGGTGGTCCACAGCCAGTCGGTCATACGTGGACGTGCTGCGTCCTGCCGTAGTGAAGGAATATAATTCTTACATGGGAGGTGTCGATCTTCACGATATGGTAGTTGAGTTGTATCGCATCAATATACGATTCGTTCGATTCTACCTAAGAATTGTTTTTAATCTCGTTGATACGTGTGTCGTCAATGCTTGGATCCTGTATAGGCGGCACTGCAATCAGCGAGGTGAAAGATACAAGCCTTTCGTGGTGTTTCGAGCAGAGGTTGCTCGTGCATTGATGGCTGGATGCAACACAACTACAAGTCCTAGAGGTCGACCCTCCCTAGAGGTGAGCACCGCTCCCACTACGACAGGAAGGGTACGCCAGTATCACCCGCACCCTGTGGAAGATATCAGATATGGTGGCTGGGGGCATTTCCCAATTCTTCAAGAAAAACAACTGAAGTGTAAAGTGTGCATCAAAGGGCTAACTAAAGTACAATGTGAAAGATGCAATGTGCGACTTTGTTGTACCTCTAGCCGAAATTGTTTTAGGGATTGGCATTGCCGAGATAATCTCCACTGAACTTCAAATATGTGTTTTTAATTTTTTACATATATATGTACTAACTTATTATTCATAAAAATGTGTTGTTTTCTCAATGTATATGTAAATAAAAAAAGTTTATAAGGAAACAAAAATGTTTCATTTGTCTACATACTAATGAATTATTTACCACTCAGAGCCACAGTCATTTTAAAATGACGTTGAATATTTCCTAAACTATAGGTTATTTTTTTTTTTTAAATATACACAAAATTTGCAAATAATTCCACTACCCACAATCACACATTAAATATGTTTTTATCCAAAGAAATTAAATTGGGCGAGGAAAGGTTTAGAGCTAGTTGTCCTGACGAAATACCTGTCCTGGTATTGCAGAGCTGTGCTGCAGAAATAGTTCCAATTTTAACAAAGCTCTTCATAAAGTTTTGAATAACAAGCTCTCGTTAGACAAACTATAAAAAATAGTTTATCGGGACTTTTTGAATTATATTTTTTGTAAAATGTTTTAAATTAAAAAATAAATAAAATAAAGGTCCCTGAAGTGTGACCATGTGCCTTCTGGTTGGAAAAAATCGGCCATTCATCCTATACCTAAGAAAGGTGACCGCTCCAACCCGGCCAACTACCGCCCCATAGCGATCACATCAGTTCCGTCCAAAGTGATGGAACGTGTGATCAACGACAAACTGCTCACATACCTCGAGAAGAACAAAATTATTAACGACCGTCAATACGGAAATCCGGCGGAACAGCTCGTGCGGTGATCTCGTACTCTATCGGCCCAGACTTCGTTCCCGTATTTTTTTTATTGAAGGGTGTGCTAAATTCCTGAAATCACCTTTACGTTTTATCTTTAACCTAGCTATCTACTTTCCAGAAGTTTGAAACATTTTCAAAATGTGCCCTATTTTTAAGTCAATAGAAAATTATAAACAAGTTGCCATACTTTCAGCTTCTGCTAAGCTATTTGAAAAATTAATCCATAAATTTATTATACCTCAAATAGACGCATACATTATCTAATGGTATTCACCGACTATGTTGCCAGGTCCCTAGAGATACCATGTAAACTGTTCGTATAACGATTTCTCCAGAGCCTTTGATACCGTGAATCACGATATCTTACTTACAAAAATAACCCAAATGGATTTCTCCCTTCTTATGCCAAAGTTACCTCAAAAATAGAAAGCAATTTCTCACACACGAAATCTTTCAATCCGCTAGTTTCTTCTTTTTTCTTGGGTTCCCCAAGGGTAAATCCTAGGGCCTCTTCTCTTCTCTCTATTTTCTTCAATGACATTGCTGAAGTCATCCGTTTGTCTCGCTTTTTTCTTTTCGCTGACGATCTCAAATTATTTCTAGTAATTAAATATATTTTGGATTTCTTACGTCTTCAAGCTGACATTGATAATATTTTTGAATAGAGTTTACAAAATAAGCTTCATTTCAATATCCCAAAATACGCAGTCCTGTGTTTCACAAGAGCAATTACCCTCAACTATCACAGATAATGTATGAGACGATGTATGAATGTGAATGAAGCAAGAAGTGTATGCCAAGATCGAGTTGTTTGGCGGTCCGTCCTCTCTGCCTACCCCTGCGGGGAAACGGTGTGATGGTTAGTTAGTTAGTTTTATCACAGATAAACTATGCTCGGTCATAATCTCAAGCGTGTTTCTACTATAAAAGATCTTGAAATCATCTACAAAAGCAAACCTGCATTTCGTGTTCATATCGAGGGGATATGTCAATCTGGAATAAAAATGTTGGATTTGTTATCCGAAATGTCAAAGTTTTACTATGGGATACCCGTACTCTTCGAATACTATATTTCTTTTTAGACCATAGTAGGCTGAAGAGTGGGTCGGCTATTTGGAATCCTCACGAGGTGGGGTGCTCCCTCATGTTAGAGAGGGTTCAGAAAAAGTTTTTTAAGATTTCTTTACATGAGGGAGTATAACCACTACATATGGCTTTATCTAATTAACTTTCTTCTGGGCATGCTCGGATTTTACTCCCTGAAGCTTAGAAGAGAGGGGTATGCCGTTACCCATTTTTTTAGACTGCTGCGAGGCTGTATAGAGAATTCAGCTATTTTGAAGCGCAATATTCTTGATGACTATCTAAGACAGCGTCGTCATAAATTATTCTATCCTCCCGTCTGTAGGACCAACCTGTCAATGGTTCTCCCGGTGGGGAGGAGTAAATTGCTCCTGAAAAAAATTCACAGGATATCGACGTATTTTGCGTCAGTGAGGAGAGATTCAAAAGGGAAATTCTTTGATCCTTGAAACAATCTCTCCTCATTGACGCGATCTTCATCACTGCCACAATTATCACAAATTTCATTAATTTCGAATTTTTCCTTTTTCTGTACCTACTTTGAAATTTGCAAATCTTTTTGTCCTACAAACGTCAAGTAGGTACATGTAGATAATGTCTTATATGTCTTATATGTAAATGCAACATGTTTGTAATGTATAAAATACGAAATAACAATATTATTATTATTGTCTTCTCGGGTATGTGACGCATGTTTGGAGACGGTACCTGGAACGTCACGATGATACTCAAACGTTAGCACTGGACATTTGACCGGGTTTGGAATCGAGGACCTGTCAACAAACTGCCTTCTTACGGACTTCCCGTATTCTTGGGTACAGATGGTTGCTGACGGTTTCATCGCTTCTCGCATTCGATAAATGCTGACCAATTCATTGATACGCGGATGATGTCTCCAAAGGACACACAAACTCCAACGGTTCGGAGGGTTTTTAAGCAAAGAATGGACGGTAACCTTGATAGGGTTTACGCTTGGTGTAAGAATAACCTCGTCAAATTTAATATTTCAAAGACCCAATCATGTCTGATTACGTCTAAAAGAGATCTAAATGACAATCTAGTCTCATTTAATGGAAGCAATCTTCCCAACAAGCCCTCGCTTGATATGCTTGGTGTAACCCTAAGTGACAAGCTCAGGTATAGGGGCTCCATCGAAACTATAGACTTTGGCCGCCATGTCTCGCCGGAAGCCCCAAAATATCTGAAAAAACCCTTGACTCTGTTCAGAAACGGGTATTCATTTGAAAGATTCGCCTATTTTAACAAACGTATTGCAATCTTTAGAGAACAGACTTCATGTGGGAATGCTGTCCTTGTTCTACCGGTATTTCAATGCTCTGAGGAACTAGCGTCATTGATCCCTTCAGTAAAGTCGGGAAATACGCCAAACGCGCCCGCACATTTTTACAAGGTTGACATTTGTCACATAGGAACGGGACACTTCTACGACTCATTCTTAGATTCAAAAGCTCGGCTATGGAATGATTTTTTTTGTTTTTTTTTTTTATATGAATACCGCACAGGAGTGCCAACCCAACCCAATACCCAACTGCTCCCAACCGTTTGGAGCCAGTGAGACTATGGCATCCCCAATTGGGGAATGTTGTGCCGCTGAAGTTGTTGGGGAGGAGAAGGAGAAGGGGTAGAGGAAGGTGGGGAAATACCTGGCTATTCAGATCTGGTCACCAAACACGGCTAAAAGTCATTTCAAGCAACTTTTCAATTCTGAATGGTGGTCTTTCACCAGGGCGATACTGAGAGTATCTTCCACCCTGGAACGTGCGCAAATATACTATATATTATTTTGAAATGAATTAATTGTGAAACAGCACAAATTAATTAAATAAAATTTACTTGCGCACGCCGGGATTTGAATAATTCGGATTCGTAGTCGAGAGCCTTACCCCTCGACCATGGAGGCCGTCAAAATACCGGCAAATTTACCGGCCTTTGTGTTTCCTCCCTTCTATAATACGGGTCTCTTTAAAACCCAGGTTCACTCATTTCTATCCTCTAAAAGACCCTTCACACAGCATCCCCAAAGATGACATAGGCCTTGAGTGAAATTATTAATATTAATATTAATATTGTTGATTTTCGACCTAAAGCATTAATTTATCTATTGCCATTCAGCTACGAGTATGTCGAATAACATTACTTGGAAACTACTACATAGTTTCGTGGTTTGCTTTCAAACTTCTACGATGAAAATAGTATATGTCAGAGGACACAAACTATTGAACTCCTTCATGGAGGTATAGTTTTCATCAAATGGCTAAATATTTAGTTTGTGCGAAAATGATTTCCAGTTCGGAGGCAATTGGACTGTTAACCGCCAGAGAAACTTCTGGAACTAATAAGCCCTACTACTATAAACCGTAGGTAAACTATGCAGGTTATTATATTTGTGAACTCTGGTACTATAATTTATTTTGCACTGATAATTCAAATGTCCACAATGGCGATACCAGCAACTTCACGTTGTTCACAAATATATAAGGATTTTTAAGATTACATGACGAAATTACACAGGCGTGAATCACGTACCACTATCACATTGCCAGAATTGCACACGGACTAAATTGCTCATGGACGAAAATACGTGTGGAGAGAATTACACCTACTTAACGTACATATGCTGGAATTAAACCTTGAATATATCTTTTTTTAATTGGTTTAAATTTTAGAGTGTACGATAAATAAATTTTATATCAAAGAAAAAACGAAGGAAAGGAAAAGGTTGGAAGTAAGAGCTATTTAATACTAATATTTTTATTTGAAATAACTGCAAGAGATACATTTTTTATCAACGTTCATTAATTTCTATCCTTATACATAATCATTAGGGTGTTTCATTTTTCCAAAGATGTGATTTTCATATGACTTTACTGATGTAAAAGATATATATATGCCAAATTTCAGGAAGATTGGATAATATTTTGGGGTTAACACACATTGATCACTTTTGTCTCAAAACTAGTGAAATTTTTAATATTGGAGTTCATTGCACTAATGGGCTTCTCATGTATTTCCTTCATCTTTTGAAGGTAATTAAACTTTAAAATGGGAATCAAAAGAGGAATTTGGCTGCTAGAAAGGGTGCCTAGTAGTGAATTTGTACGAGCTCTGTAACGTTCAAAGGAACAAGTACTTTTATTTGTCATTTACCATCACAAGTAATTGAAAGAAACACTTTCAGATATTACTAAATCTACAAGTATTAAACTACGGGAAGTGTGGAGGAAACCAAATATCCCTATTAAGACGGAGGAGAATATCCGTGCTGATATACTGAAGCAGGTACTTTATTTATAGCAACTGCAAAGAGCCTTAGCCTCGATGTCTCAAAAATTTTCATATCTCTAGCTACTGTTCACCGAGCTCGGGCATCAGTAAAAGTAAAATGGTAAAAAGAATCGAAGAATCGCCCTTTTTGGTTCTCCTCATTTGGTCTCGGATTGAGATAGTAAACTGTTGTCTTCATTTGCTCATGAGAATGCCAAATCTTTGAAAGATAGAGTTGCAGCTCTAGTTACTGGCAAAGATTTTGAGCATGTGCTTGGCATACCTGTTTCCCCGAAAGGCACTGGTGAGCAGATGGCCAAAGAAGTTGTTCGGCAAGTGAACCGATTTGGGCTACGTGCATATTACACTACATACTACAGCATTTAATACAGGATTGATCCAAGGGGCATATAACAGAATTTGGACGAACATTTGGCTTGCCGTCATCACACCCGTGAACTAATATTGAAAGGAGTGTTTGAGGAGTGTTGTGGCATATCATCAAGTTACATCCAAATTTTTCGGAAGTTCTAAAGCCTGTTTGCTTCACTTGATAAGAAGTCATGTATGACAATGTTAGATGAAGAAAGTCCCGTTCAAGGCTTTCTAGAAGAACAACAATTAAAAATGGTTAACTATATCCCAAATTTCCTAAAAGACGGAAGTCATGCGAGAGAAGACCGTTGCATATACCTCAACGAGATTTGAAAGGAATGAAATGGGTTGCACATTTTGTCAGCCTGACATATGTTCGCTTTCGCCACGAAGCAATTGTAAGTCGATGGGTTCCAAAGAATGAGTTGGATATGCTACAGCTTCTGAGCACTTACACAGATGCAGACGTCAAAAAAGTGCTCTGGCTTTCTTGGACGAATATATTACTCAGGCTGTTAAATATGACTAAAAATTTAGAAACCAAACCCGCAAATAAAAAGGAAATGAAACGATTAGAGGGTAAAACCCTGTTTTTGGAAGGAATAAACCTGAGATATTTCGTTACTAATAAAACAAAGACGTTTTTTAATTGTTTGGGATTCACGACGTGACAGAATACTGCAGTGATTCTCTAAGAAACCATGTGAACGCTCTTAAGGTGGTCAACGATACAGCAGAAAGAGGAATTGTTCTGATAAAAAAAGTTTAACGAATCGGTCAGGAACAAACAACAAAACAATTCCTGCATTAAAAAAAAATTAAACGAATAATTATGGATACTTGATTTTTTTTTCTATATTATTCCCATATTTTAAATTATGAGTTTTTGGGTATATAGTGCAAAAAAAAGAAAAGTGTACTTTCGTGTAGTATAGTGTAGGCTGTAAGGAGTAGTGAATAGGTTTCCAAAGCGGTTTTAGATGTATTTACAGGGCGTCCATGTCAGGGAGAAACTAAAGATGCCTTTTTATTTTCTGTGATTTATCTCGGTTTCGTGTTTCATTTGGGATTAGTTAATATTATATTCAATGATTAAATATTACAATGAGCTTCAATAAGCTACAATAATTTATTAAAATAAATTGAATATTCTTTCTAGACTTATACAAAAGTCAGTAGATATCCCATATAAATAGAAATCGAATCCGAGACACTATCTAGATTGCAATTATATTCGGGTAGAACTTTTCAATCATCATAAATACAGCAGCCAATAATATGGCATTTAATGCAGGATAATATTGATAAATCTTGAAGTTCAGGTATGACATCGATGAATATGGTGTAAAGTGAACTGGTGTCATTAGCTCATTTGGTAAAGCAGTTGTCCCAGTGAGACACTTACTTTTTACTTTTTTTCTGTCTATTTTTTCGGTTTCGTATTTCATTTAGGATTTCTTTTTCAATGATTAAATATTACGATGAGGTTTATAAGCTTCAATACGTAATAAATATAAATTGATTATTATATTTGATTTATTTTGAATTAAAAGAAAAAAAGTAATAATGGTAAGTGAAATTTACGCTATTTTATTTTTCTCCGGACATCGATTTTTAAGTAATTGGTACTGTCGAAAATTTTTACAGTAACTCCACGCAGGAGGAAAATAATTTCTCACAAGTCCTATATCATCTTTGGGGATGCTGTGTGGAGGGTCTTTTAGAGGATAGGAAGGAGTGAACTCGGGTCTTGAAGAGACCCATGTTGTAGTAATGCAACACTATTTCAGGTAATTCTTAATTCATTATAACATGTCAGATTAAAGAATGATATGTTTTTGTGTGAATTAAGAATAACATGAATAATAATAACGTTTACATAATATATTTTGCGTAAAAAATGCACAGTGGATTCAAAGGCAAGGTTCTGAAAATGTCGTTATTATATTTATGAAGTGTAGTTCCCGTCGATGATATTACTACGTCGATGTTACCATGTTACTCCCGGATATTGATTGCCGGTGCACTACCGGCTTGCATTTTCCGAGGCATCCTATTTATAGAATTCTCGCAGCCTGGGCAAATAAAATTCTGCTGTACAAAAAAAAATATTATAAAAGGGAAGAAACTAAGGAGACATCTTACCAATCTAACCGTTCACCCTGTAGACTTAAGTCGAACATCTGAAAACTGCAAAGGAAGTAATATAAAACGTAGGCACTGTGTATACTAACTACGAGTATACGCCACGGAGCAACAAGTTCTTTATACCAAAATTAGTATAGAATATTGGACATTTTCGCAACTTAAGAACATATTCTAAAAATGTGAAAAAGCTCGGTACGTTGAGAATTTGGGCAGGAGAATTTTTTTTTTTATAAAATAGTATTTCGAAAACAATAAAAAGAAACCCCGTACTTTTATCACGCAACTCTCGTTCAAGTTTAATAATGTGTATTTTTTCATGGTAATTTTAAACCTTTTTATTGCACATTGTATATTTAACTCATTTAACCGTTATCTGAATCCTAAGTTGTGCTGGCAGTGTGTATTTCTTTGATAGAATCATTAACTAGTGTAGAGATATTTTGTGGAGGGTGCATTATTAATTAAATTTATATGTTGTTAGAGTTAATAAATTGAGTGTACTTCAAAGTGCTACCCAATTCACTATTCAAAATTAAATTATATTGATAACCAATATCAAATAATTTGTAATGGTATATGTGGGCGTCAATTACGCGATAGGAAGTGCAAAGCGTGTTGCACGGATAATGGAATATAATGTGGACACCGTACACTCTTATTTTGCAAATCTCATATAAGTACTTATAAACATTGCGAATATATCTTTTGTAATTTCATCGGGGCATACTTTTCAAAAAGATCGATTTTGACTCGCGTTATTCGACATCTGGCTCTGCAGTGATTACCGCGTGAACCGCATTCGTGAATCCCGTTGTTTTTTAATGCATTCGAATTAAATCGATTTTTTCATACGTTTCGCACTTCAGCGAGGTTGACATTTGTTTGGACTCTTGATTTGGCTTAGTTCGAGAGCTTCGAACTTAACAATATTTCTCAAACATTATAAAACAACACTGTTAATATAATTCCGTTTACGGAGGTTTTTACTTAAAGTTAAGATATATCGCATGCGAAAAAAATTACGGATTACTTTGTATTTTTCACTTTGACAGTTTTAAGTACTAACAATTTTATTTGCGGAGTGAATGTGAACCACATAAATAACGACTGAATAATTTCGTTAACCTTATTCTATTGTAGCTTTATTTATAATAAATATAGTCGCTACCATTTTGACTGACAGTTACAAGTTTTAGGTTCCCATTTTCATATTTTCATATGTTTTCTTTTGTTATATGATGAGTGCGTTCTATTCTAAGTAAAGCCCATTATTTTTTTTGTTAGTTGACAATTCTGGCAAGCAAGTTCTTATACATATAGAAAAGATTTTCCGGATCTAACACCATGCCTCAGAGTTGCCAGAAACTATAAGAAAACCAATAACAATCATGCAACGGCGTATTGAAGCCATTCTTGCCAATAAAGGCTATTTCATCTAATAATAATATGATTTTTTTTTATAGTACCTACTAAATGTGTGAAATGTAATTTTTTCTTTTATTTTAATTAAACAATAACCTTTGAATGAAAACATGAGCTTGAAATTGAACTGTCTTTACCAAATTTGTTTGAAAAAGTATCGAAATTCGATAATTGAAGAAAAAAAATAATCCGCTGTTCTAATATGATGCCCACTCATTGTATATTATAAAGTCGAAACAAATTAGAACATTTTATTTCAAATCATTTGAGATTTAATTAAAATTAGCAAGCAATTAATTAGGTACCCATCTTCCTACCCATTGGTAATTTATTACATTCTTTTATGTATTCCTACTGCAGACTATTAAAAAAAAAGAAGTAATTGAATAATGGAAATTGAACACAATAATTTCCTGAATTTAAAATACGTAGATATTAAATTGAAGATAGGTATATATATTTTTTTACATCCGTTTTTTTTCACATAGATGCATTGCTTGCATAAAGCATTTTTCACACACTTGTACGTATGTATACGAACATTATAATAATATCAAATTATGATTTAAAAAAAAGGATAATAAAAATATCGTACAAAATACCATTTGAAATCAAATTACGACTAATTTCAAGCAATAACAAAATATGAAATCAAATTACGACTAATTTCAATGAATAATAAAAGAAGAAAACAAATTCAAGTATAATTACATTCAGAATATCATGATTTAATATTTAGGAATAATAAAGCAAAATAAAAGTTATTACGTACCTACCTAATAACTCATTATTTTAAATTGGGGAATGAAAAAGAAAAATAAATTCAAGTATCTGTTTGCAAGCATAAAATCATCAATTAACATTTGGGAACGATAGTGTAATTTAATCACCTCCGCTGGGTGCAATGGGCAAAACGTTAGTCTACGTGAACTTTTCACGCATTCCATAATATTATGTTTCAGTTTATGATAACCTCACGAATTAGGTTAAGTTAGGTTAGGTTTGGTTTGGTTATACAAGGTTTTGTTTGCTCTGGTTAGGTTACGTTAGGTTAGTTTTTCTGAAATGTGCGGGTAACAAAAATTAATAGTAATATTATTACGAAAATATTAAATCGTAGGTGCCAAATACATTTTTTTTTAAATTAAGGAATAAGACATTCAAGTATCAATTTGCATTGATGAAGTTATAAATTAACATTTGGGAAAAATAGAATAATTTAATCACCTCCGTTGGGTGCAATCGGCAAAACGCTAGTAAGTAAATAAAAGTATACATATAGTAATATAAATTGAATACTTCATGGATACGTTCGTTCTCCCGTTAAAATTGACATCAAACGTATCTTATGTCAATGATTTGTACAGTGCCTGTTCTAGTTGGACTATCAGGTATGGAGATACCCGTAGCATTAGCTCTATCTTACACCTCTTTTCCTCTACTTATCGTCTCGCTGTTTTTACAAAATGCACAAAAAAGTGGACATACGAATGACAAGAGAAATAGGGGGATCGACACTTTTCGGTGCAGGCTTTCTTTGTATTGAATACCACATCTCGAATAGTGTTTTACACTCCGCTTCTCATAAGCCAAATCCACATTTACCCCATACGTGTTTTTCTGTACCTTCAGTCGAGTGATTCGTGATACTATTTTTGTCTTATCAATCTTCATATTTATCTACATCTCACACCCCCATTCGTCACTAATATTGAATTCTACGACAGGGAGAAAAAATTAATGCGATCGAAACGTGGAATCAAATTGAAAAAAATTGTACCTACTTGCTTCCTCCGTGATATTTCTTCCTCATACTCTACTATCGATGCAGGATTTACGTGGCTTTGTCCGATATGCAATTTCAATATGCAATGCTTTGGATAGGTCTAAATATAGAGAAGGACGCTTATGACGATCCTTTATGCGGGTTTCATGATTAAATTACGCAGAACTCTCACAAAGCTCCCTTTAGTGAATTATTAATAACCAATATGTAATTTTCATTATTCTGATATATTGTGTGCACATTATGAACTGTGTCCATTCCATACAAGGTTTGAGTTTAGATGTATTTAAATAAAAGTGAACGAATAAAAAACTGACTGAAACAAATTTCACGAATTAGTGCAAAACGAATTATTTCAATGAAAAGACCTGAATAGGATACACAGATACGTATTAAAAACATTGACAATTATTGTCAATTGGCAACATTATAAATATCTGAATGCTTCATAGGAGTTTGGAGTACAATATTAAGGTTGAACCAGTAAAAAGACGGTTATGAATCATAAAAATTTACGAATATAAAACCATATTTGACTTTTGCTTCCACCACCAACAAAAAAATCGAATGATATACGTGTTTAAATTTTAGCGCACTGCTACGAATACAGTGATATAACAATGAACACACATCGATGGCCTAGTAGTAAACTGCAACAAGTCAAAATCTGTTGTTTTGACATAATCATGTATATGTATGTCAGGAAATGTATGCAAAATGTTAAATTTTATTAGTTCTCACTGTTCTTTCCATCAGAAGTTGAAGACGTTGGTTTTAAAAGGAAACAATTCGAAATAGATTTGTTTGAAATTGGGTATATTTGAATGTTTGAAGATTTGTGAACTGGTTTTTCAGCTCTCAAAGAATCAAACTTTTTTTTTGATTGTTTTTGTTTCTATTTAATACTGGCGAGAGCTCCCTTTGGTGAATAGTTTGATACCCATATCGTAATTCGTGTTTTTCGGACTTTTTGTACTTTAATTCTGGACCATCATTGATATATTACTTTTCAAACAAGTTAATTTGTGTATAATTCATAGGTCGAGATAAATTGATGCTTGTGATATTAATAGCCATTAATTGACATGACACGTTTTAACAAATCGTTTAAAATTGTTTATAATTTCACTCCCGATTTGACATACGATTCTCTACTTTTTTACTTTTATTCTAACCTAGGCCAACATGCTGAAATCCCTGGCAGTGGCAGATCACAGAGGTGATTCTGTATCAACAAACCACCATTGAAAACACATTATTACACGATATTGTCTTGTTCGATTTTCAAAAGGCCATAGGGTGGGCAACATAGTTACGGATTTAGTTCACCTATACAAAATACGTAATTAGCCGTAATAGGCAGCTAGCCGCACAATCGAGGTTGGGGTACTTGTAATCCGACGCCTAAGTACGAGATTACATTACCTCCTGCTTTGTAATGCATTACCGTCAGTACCTAGCCCAGACCACTGAGTGATCGCAATCTCTGTTCCCATCTAGGAGCATAATGGTCCTTTGATCCTGCGGTTTGTCCAGGGGAAGTGATGATTACGAGTTACGAGCGTTCATAGAATAGCATGCTTTATGCGAAGAGACGATCAAAAACCACGAGAGTTACGAAGGCTCAATGCGTTCGGACTGCATTCCGCTGGTACGTAATGGTAATATTATATCATTAACGTATGTGTATTGATAGTAAATCAGTGGTCAATGTAAGTATTTATGGATTGGTATTTTATTACTTTTGCAATGTAATGTTATCCGTTAGTGTTTATAGGTTCGAACACTTTGAAAATTTATGTATTGTACATAGTATATGTTACATTAAGATCAATTTTAATTTAGTGTATGACGAAGTTGGGGCTCGATCCTTAATTTTTTTTCTAACAATTTGAATTTTTAACGAAATAACAGTTTAAGTTATTCTAACAATTTATGCTAGCAAAACTCCAGTCAAACAAGTGTCTGAGATATCGATGCATTTAAACAACAAACAAAATATAATGATATTCAATGCCATTGTGTATGAAATACAATATCGGCCAAATGGCCACCCCGGCTTCGTTGTGTTGTGCGCATCCTTGAGATCAAATTTTTAATAACTTTGTGCATATTTGGTGCTCAATTTCATCAATAGCGCGAGTAATGTTGGCTTTTGAGTCTGCAATTGTTTTGGTTCATCGGCATAGGCCGAAGATATCATGTAGCCCCGCAAAAAGAAGTCTAACGGCGTTAAATCGCACGATCTCTGCGGCCAGTTGATGTCACCCCCACGCGAAACAACGAAACCATCAAACTTATCCAATGAGTTTAACGTTGCGTATGAAGTATGACATGTGCCGCCGTCTTATTGAAACCACGTGTTTGTTAGGTTTTAGGCATCCAATTTGGGCAAAATAAAAAAAAATTGGTTATCTTCTCCCGATATCCATCGCCGTTGAAAGTGAGCGCGGTTCTTCGCTCATCTTCGATAAAATATTGTCCGATCGACCAAAAACCGCAAAAACAGTGACTTTTTCGGGATTCATTGGACGCTCTTGAATCTTTGTTGATTGCGGTTACACCAATTTCGACAATTTTGCTTTATCACGTAGCCATTCATCCAAACATGAGCCGCGTCACTGTAGATGGTTTTTAACCAAAAGCAGGGTTAACCGCCAATTCGGACACATAATTTGCCAAGTAGAAATCTGAGAAAGGGCTCTTGTGCGTGACTTGGAATAGACCGTCTCACGTTTTCACGTACACTATCACGAGCAATATTTGCAGGCGATCTTTCGTTTCGTTTATTTAAAAAAATATGTTATCAATAATCTTTTTATTATATACATTTATTGTATAAACATATAAAGGTTATAATTTTTTTATTGTAATCAGTTATAAAAAAAAATACATAATGTAGATAGAAATAAAATAATTAACTAAATTAATGAAGGTAACAAAAAAAAATTAAAAAAGTATATTTGTATAAATAGAATTTATGTATATTGTACACATCGATACCTTAGTTCAAAAGGGAAATAACTCAACATTTCTAGTTTTGAGTTAATGGTGAAAAATGGTAAAGAAACTTTCCCTTCTCACATTTCAATATAAAAATACGTCTAATTCGTCCAAATTATGTAGTCAGATAATTCTTTATGGAATTATAATGAAATCAGCACATTCTTAGTTCAATGGAGAAACATATCAAATGTTTCCGTTTGGAACTTGATAAATGTAGCCATTTACACCTATGATATGATAGGTTGATAACTTACTTACATGTTGCATCTATTGTTATGTTATAGGTGGACAAAATAACTTTACATCGGAGCGATGTCTTTATGAAAACATTTTCAAATACAGTTTTCTCAAAATGAGGTATTTTGACTTAGTTCCCTATTGAACTAAGGTATCGATGTAACAAAAAAAAACCAACATAGGTGTAGGATTTTTTCAGGGATTAGGATATCCTAAGAAGACTCAAGTGCTTGGGTATAATTGGTATTAGTTAGTGGCAGTAATAAAATGAGTTTTTTATAAAATTAATATTTTGTTTAATATGTGTACGTACATATATACTCATATATGTATATACACATATGTATATATATTTTTTTTACAAATTAAGCTAGTTTTCACGGTTGGTTGATTATGAGGAAATATCAATATAGATTGAAATAGATAATAAAATAAACTAAAATATAAATATTATAATCATTTAAAAAATACGTACAGTACGTAAATTATTATAAATTGTTGACGTACAGGTATGGCTTGGTTGAAAACTGACCCGGTCATTTCAAATTGATTGCATAGTCGTATAATTACTTCTGTAGGACAATTATTGCGACAATAATTATCGCACAATGCACGAAACGTTTGGTGAACAAAGCACTGATGTTGGTGGTAAAAATTAATAAATTCCACGCGTTGTTGAATAGTATAGTTTTCCACGACTAAATGGCAAGAATTACTAAACGCAGCAGTCAAATGTGACAATTATATCCCTATCGGCTAAGTCGCATTCAATCTTAAAATTCTTTCGCCCCCTATAGGAAACCCCGCTAGTAACCTAGTCTAACTCAACCTAACCCAAAGTAAAATTTAACTGGTGCATCGCAATGAACTGAAGTGCTACTTCTCTGTGAAATGGAAATCTTAAATTCTCAATTAAAAAATATACCGGAAAATTAAAAAAAACGTACTTCAAAAAAGATCAGACAAAAAATATATTTTTGGGTTGAAGAATACCATATCTAAGGCATGGGTTCTGGGAAATCACGAAAACCGAATATAAAGTCACACTCCGGCTGTCTGTAAATTTTTTGTGCATTCGCCTCTGTTGCAAATAAGGAACTCCAGTCCATTTTTTTTATTAATGTTGGCGTTCTAACTTAATTTTCTGTTTTTATTTTTTTAATATATTTTTTTAAAGTTCGTTTTCATGGTTAAAATAATTGTTAAAGTTTCAATTTTTTAAAGCCCACCAAAACGCACGAAATCTATGGCTTGTTGGGTGTGACGTCATACGAGCAGTCGGTTTGGCGGTTCAATAGGCGGTAATCGATATTGTATGCATTCCATACGAAACTTCGAGTACTTTTATGCTCAAATTTAACTGCTTTTAATTGAAGGAAACACTGTACATATATTATCAGCGTATCGTTACTGTTGTAGGTGCATTGTACCAAAGTGCAAAAATACATTCATATCCGAAACTGATTAACAATTTATCAGCGTTCAAAGAAAGTCCATAACTCACATTTAATCCAACTTTTTAAATACCTAAACTGGAAGACTAGGCCATAACCTATTATGTTGGTAACAGAAATGCGTATTATGATACCGCCGCATATCTGATATATCGATACCGGGTCCACAGTTATTAGCGTTCTGACCGTTCCGAGACATTAAACAATATTTTGGTATTCATATCTAATGAATAATGATGTGGTACGTGATAGTAATAATAATAATAATATTTTGATGGTTTTTATAGTGCCATTTTGGCGAAATACACCTAAAGGACGGTGTACAAATGTTTTTTTTTCCCAGTGCTCTTTTTTTTCATTATTGAAATTCAATACAATTTAATTCATTGCAATATTATACTTCACTTTTAAGCAATGCTTGTGTAGAGAAGCGGAGTGTAAATATATCGTACAGGTGGTTGTATCTTTACACAGTAATGTTTCCTAAAGTTTCACAAGAAGATGATTAAAATAATAATAATAAAAATAAAATGGTTTACATGATTATATTACAGAGTTGGTGGTTTACTAAATAGAAAAAATGGTGCGTAGCGACAAATTTTGTTTTAGAAGTAAAATCATAATATAATATACATAATATTCAATGTGACGTAGGATATTTAACATATAGCATAACGGTACTTACTAGTGGTATATTATGTTGTCTATCTTATTACTAACTATAGACAGTCTATCATATCGATAATAAGTACTGGCCTTACTGACCGTGCTCGATGTATTCGATATTCATCGTTAACTAATATTAATAAATCTTTGGTATCGGCGATATTTCAATAAAAATTATTCCTTCGGTGTCAACAATGTAAAAAAACTATAAAAATAGCCAGAAATGACAAAATATTACGAAATTTTAAACCGTTATGTCCAAGACACTATTAGGTCTACAGAGACCATTTTGTTTTCAAATTGTACGGAAATTTTGTCTACTTCAAAAAGTATTCAATAATTTATCCCGAAAAATTATTCATTCGGGATTCAAAATCGACAAAAACGTAAGAAAGTTCGAATTTTTTTTTTTTTAAATTCGACTACCAATCCGAAGGTTGTGGGTTCAAATACCAGCGTGCGCATGGTAATTTGATTTAATTAATCGTTTTACAATTAATTCCTTAATAAATAATATATATATGTATATAGTATACTTATGGTGGGTTTCAAAATGAAAGATGCTTGAAATGGCTTTAGCCGTGTTTAGTGCCCCCATCGCTTTCCCCTCCCCATATCTTTTACCCTTACAACATACCCCAATAAGGGATGTCATAGTATCATTGGCTTCGGACAGTTGGGACTCTTGTGCGGTGTTCGCATAAAAAAATAAGAGTGTTAGGATAATTCGTAATGCGAAAGTAAATGGCAGAATAATTAATCAATCAGTGCAAAAATTATATGAAAAAAGCTTTATAAACACCCACCATGAATAACATAATACCGACAGACTAATGTTTTCATCTGGCTAGAATTTTTTGGATGTGATTTTAACCTTTAATGCTGTGAATTATCTATGAAAGGTAAATTAGAATGGCTTGTGTTAATAAGCCTCTCTCGGTTTTCTGCGCATGCGCCTTTCAGGGACTTGCGAGAGAAACTGAAGAAATAATCACCAAAGAAACTATCGTAATTATTTAATTATCACGTAGACAAATTCGTTAATATTTCTATAAATATATTGAATTTTCAAGCAAAACCTCTCAAGTAGTCGCAATAAACAAACATAATGATTTTACGAGCGAAATGACCACTGTAAACAGCTAAATTATAAGCCATAAGTATGATTAACAGCGGGAAAAATATTATATAGTTATAATATGGCTCGAAAACTGCGCGTGTGACGCCAGAAGCAGTGGTACCAATAGAACATGGTGTTTTGAAGGTACAGTTTTTAATTCACTTTTATATAACGATTTATAAAATGTACGTATAATTATATACAATGAAAGTTATATATTCGGAATCGGCATTTGCTGATCCATACAAATATATATTTTTAAAGCTATTATATTTTTCACTGGAGTTCCTTATTACGTATATTGAATTGTACGAGTACATACACAAGGTTATTGCTGAATTTGTTTTGTAAGATATATTAAATATTTAGTTGATGTATTTCGTGAAAATGAATCTTTAATCCATATACCTACCATAATATGTTTTACACCTGTTTCACTATTATAATTTTTTTTTTTTTAAATATAATGTAAAAGCCCCTATATATATGCATAAAATATAATAAATATATAAGTAAAACACGCGTAAAATACTATTTTCAAGGAATTTCGAAGATTTTGTTAAAAAAAAAATTTTAACTACTTTTCTACTGCTGAACATTTTAATAAATCGTCTCAAGGATATTTGTTTTATTTTTTTGAAAGCAAAATATTTCTTTATTTTATTTTATTATTGCGCAAGCAACGAAGGACTTTGTTGAAAACTATTCACCGCAGAGTTGCATGCGGAATGAAAACTTTATTAACTTTTTGAATTATTCAACTAATTTGCGATAATAATAATAATAAATGTTTATTCCGGTATGTGGGGAGGTTAGGTTAGGTTAGGTAAGGTTCCCACACATTCCATACAAAATATACAATGCGATAATTACAAAAAATATTCAAAATATATACAAAAGTTAAAAAATAAATAAATAAAAAGACAGTAGGTGGATGATACATCACACATAAAATAAAAACAAAAAAAAGGAAATAAATACATCAAAATAACGTATTTAAGGTGCTGCGGCATTTAAATTATGAGGTGCCAATATCTTTCTCCAGTATGCGTCGATACTGGAGGCTGGACTGAGGCGGGCCTCCATGATGAGGATATTCCTGGAGCTGTTTATTCTTTCCCTCATTCCCGCTACCCTGGATCTTATAAGTGCTGCAAAACCAGAAACTTGCCTCTCCGTGAACATACTGGAAGCGCTGCAGTATCTGGGGAGGCCAAGCCTTATGCGAAAGGCGTTATTATACTGTACACGGAGTCTTTCCATACTACTATTTTTAATAGTTTGCCCAGAGTTCGCGCAATGAAACACTGAAATCTTTCATGGTATTCATAGATCAAAATAATATAAATGTTTTGCTGGTAGAATCATAAATTTAATTTCTGTCCCCTCGGAATCGGAGCAGGCTCAGCCTAGTGAGGTGGTTTATACTTATACGAAATCTACTTATACGAAATCTATTATAACGCTATATATATTTTTATTTATTTATAAGTACTCGTATATGTCTTTTTGTGTCTTAAAATAGTTTGATGCCATACAGATTTTACTTTCTATTATTTCCCATAGATTTTGCTTCGCAGTATTAAACATTCCAAGAAAAGTTGTTGAGATGAATTATTAATTTATACACTTATTCATACATACTCTTGCTTGGCCTTATAAAGTTTACACAATTGAAGACAAATGTATTTACATACTGATTTTAATATAAAGAATTATATTTTTGTAAACATCATAACATTACGCAGCAGCGTTTTGCTGTCTGAAGCAACTCTTCTAACTACGGAACGATGATTGTCAAAGTCAAGTATTTAGCTAAAAAATCACTCGATCAAATATTTGGCTTGGGAAAAAAATCACGTGAATTCATGTTTCTACTGCGAATACGTATGTACATGCCAGGAAGTATTCAAACTGGCCCGAGGTTGGAAATCTTGGACTTTATGGATGGATTGAATGAATCGAAAAAGTTGATGTGGATGGGTTATTGTTACTCGATATAGATAAAAACACTATCGTTGTTAACACTGAGAATTTTTCTGATGATTAATACAAATGTTCTAGCGAGGCTTGAATCTCTTTACAGTTAGTTAGTGAAGGCTGTTGTTTACTGAGAATGTCGTGAGAAAAGAAGAAAGAATATTGCAGTCACGATTATTTATACGTTTGAAATTTGAAAAGTCCAATGATTTGAACCATTTAAGACATTTTGTCTATTAATTGGTTGGGTTTATAAACGTGTAATCACGCACTAAATTGAACTAAAAATGGTTAAATAAAGAATAACATTATGATGAAAAATACTATAAATCATAATTAAATGATATTACTATGGCACTAAACAACGGAAATACTGCATTTTCAAAATAATTTTCATTTTTCGTAATAGATAAAAATCCCTGTTACTTCTTCCGCCACTATGAATGAAAATGATCTAGTTGTTAGATTTTAAATAGTAATTTTTTTTATGTAATTCCTCACTGAATTATCTTTATTAATTCATTCTCGATCGCCATATAAAAGCTGAGAGTGAAATTGACGCAATTTGCTCATTGAAAATACATTTTCCCAATTTCGTGGGTAAAAACTAAAGAATGCAATGAAAATGATAAACAAAATTCACTATTAAAAAACTGTCAACGCCAGATATGTTCTAGAATTCTAGACATTCACGAGAATTGCACGAGAAAGCTTTGTCTGATTTCTGTGACGAGAAAACGAAGTAAGAGTGGTTTTTTTCCCCCTATTTTTAAGGTAAGTACTAAAACGCGCTTCAATGAGTTGTCGTTTCAACGGTATTCATAATTTAAATGCCGCAGCAACTTAAAGGCTTTATTTGTGTGTATTTATTTTTTAATTTAATATTTGATTTATGTGTGATGTATCATTCAGCTACTACGAGTATTTTATTATTATTTTATTTTGTAAACTTTTGTACATATTTTGTATAACTATTGAATGTATATTGTTGTATAGAATGTGTGGGACTGCACCAACCTACCCACATACCGGAATAAACATTTATTATTATTATTATTATAAAACATATTTGTGAATTCAAGTTTTGCCGATGTGTATTTGATTTTTGATGGGCAACTTTTAAACTAATGAATAAATAGATAAGATGATTACAAAGTTCTACCCGAATATAATTGCAATCTAGATAGTGTGTCGGATATACCTATCCAATTTTTCTTTATATCATCAATATTATCCTCCATTATGGATAATATTGACAATTCGAATTTGAGGTATGATATCGATGAAGATGGCATAAAGTGAACTAGCTCAAGTATAGCGGTTATCCCGGTAAGACAGAGGTCTTGGGTTAGATTCCCAGATGTGACTGATACTCTCCTGTGTATTTTTTTCGGTTTCGTATTTCATTTAGGATTTGTTAATATTATCTTCTACAATTATTAAATATTACAACGAGGTTTATAAGCTTCAATAAGTTATTAAAATAAATTGAGTATTCTCTCTAAACTTGTAGAAAAAAGCAATAGATGTCCCATTTAAATCAAAATAGGATAGGTATATCCGAGAAACTATCTAGATTGTAACAAATAGATAGATAGATAGGTAGATAGTGGGAACCCTTCTACGTGCTAATTGTAATCGTATTTGGTCCTTCCGAGCTGCACCGTTTCGACCGACCGAGCTAACTTTACGCACCAGCTTTGATAATTGATTTAATTACTTCTGGACTAAATATGTTTAGAGGATGTCTCTCGAGTATGAAACTTTTCAATTAAACTATCAATTTAATGTTTGAAACGACATTCTTGTAAGTAATTAGTATAATGTACGCCACATACCTAATGTCATCAGGTACATTCAAAACCTGAACCGCTTCTTTAGATACATTAACAATAAACTTGATTTAAATATAGTATTGTTGAATAATCCAAACGGCAAATCATTCCACAGCCGAGCTGTTGAACACAAGAACGAGTCATAGAAGCGACACATTCTCATGTGTCAAATGTCAACCGTGTACAAAGGCTGGGCGCGCGTTTGGCGTGTTTCCCGATTGCACCGGTGCAGAAGGGATTAATAACGCCAGTTCCTCAGAACATCTTCCGTTGAAATACCAGTAGAACAAGGACAGCATTCTCACCTGACGTATGTGCTCCAAAGATTGCAATCCGTTTGTTAAGTTAAGCGAATCAATCAAACCGACCGCCCGTTTCTGAACAGAATCAAGGGTTTTTCAGATATTTTGAGGATTCCGATCAGATGTGGCTGCCAAACTCTACAGTACGGCGCACCTGCGATGTGTACAGGTACATTAGTACATTACACACAAATTCGTAGTTACATAATAGTGTTGTGACTTACCTCGTAACTGGACGTTATTTGCAGCTTGTAGAAGACTGGCAGGTACACCAGGGCCATGGTGACAGATACGAGGCTCTCCGAGAAGATAATCATCCAGTATTGGGTCCCGAAAGTATACATCTCCGCAGGCAGCCCCAGGAGCGATATGCCAGATATGTAGCTGAAACGTTTTACTTCCAGATTATAGCACTATGGATAATAATTTATGGTTTTCACAAACATATATGTGTATATGAGGCACTGAAGAGGGATATGAGGTTACTAGCGAAAAAGCTGTCTAAACCTAAACTTAAAACATCTTACTAAAACGCGTTTTACAATTTGAGGTTTTTTTTCAGCAATTGTTAAGGAAAAAAAATTCAATACCCTACGGGTATTTAGTAGTCAGCCTTATTCGTTTTTTCGATATCTTTGGATCACCATTTTAAAAGATTTGATGATACCATCATTGCAAAAGCAGTGTTTATGGCGTTATTCTTTTTTAGATTTAGATTAGAATAAAAACTCGATTTCTCGAAAAGTGGGAGTTTGACAACCCATTACTAGTGGCCTCATATTATATAGGCTGTAAAGAAGTCAACGTTTTTCATACATATTTTTTTTTAAAATGAAGATTTGCTGAATACTATATTTAACGTGAGAAAGAACACAAAACACACTGTCGCTACAAATATGTCGAAAATACATGAAAAACGTAATACACACATATATAAAAATAACGTGCCGCCACTCTGCAAACTAATTTTTCTATTTTTTTATCGAAAATCCAGAACAGCAGCTTAATTCGGTGTTTTTACTTGAGAAAAGCCCTTTAATATAAATCTGAATAAAAATAAACTCGCCCTGAAAACAACGAAATATAGCTCTATAACAAAAATACATACAATTTTTATTTATTTTGATATGATGAAAACATTACTGTCCCTGATATTTACGCGTGAAAAGTTCATCACCGGAACATTAGCATACTAGAATTACGCTAGTGAATTTTGAAACGCGTTGATGGAATATTCGATCAGGTTTAACATGTTTATCATATTATCGACCCCATGGTATAACAAGGTTCCCTCTGATATAGCAATGTCATCTGATAATATGCTCTATAGAGAGCATCTTTTAAGATCATTATTGCATGACATTGCCGTGTCAGATGGAACTTTGTTATTCCATAGGGTCGATATTAGAAAACAAAATGTACAACGTTTGAAAATTTAATCCCCAACATTAAAAATAAAACACGCAACTAAAAATCGTAGCCACGAGACGGTAAAGAGTCCGCTTCTCCAATGTCCAGGTAATCGGCCAAGCATCAGCTAGCCTTTTTATCATTAGGATGTGTTATTTTCCTAATTTTATCAATTAGAGATGCCTGATGTCTCAAAAGATGCGTCTTGGAAAAAAAAAGAGCTGAAATCAACTTTTTTAATAAATTATCATTAGCTAGCTCAAACGCCCTGAAAGTCCAAAATAAAACTCACTTCATGATTTAATTATTTTTTATTAAAACTCTTATATTTATTTACATTTCAGTTCTTACAATTGGTAAAAGTAATAGACACACCTTAGAAATATTTAGAAAACCAACTTTTACAGGTAACAATAAATAAACTCAACTCATCCTTGGTTTCATACATTATCAGATTACCATTAAATAGTATTCAGACTCATTAAAATTCCCCTAGCCTTAGAAAACGGCTGTTTATTAAAACATGTAATATAAGCTGTTTCTTGTTGTTTCTTTCGATTTTCACAGCGTTTGAGATAAGACAATTTTTTTTAAATAACTATTTTAAAAGCAGTTCTTATTATTTATTTTTTGCGAAACGCAACTTTTGATGTATCAGTCATATCGTAATACAAAAAACGGCGAAAATAGCAATGACAATATATAAACAAAGAAAATATAACTTTTCTGTGCTTTTGTAGATCTACAAAAAGCATACGACCGAGTTGACAGAAAAAAGTTATGGAAGGTGTTGTCCAAGTATGGAGTGAATACAAATCTTATACAGGCAATCGCATCTCTGTACGAGGTAAGCGTTGCATGTGTTAGGGCAAACGGTGATTTTACGGAGTGGTTTGACATCACAAAAGGTGTTAAGCAAGGCTGCGTAATGTCTCCATGGTTATTCAATCTATACATGGAAAATTGTATGCAAGAATTGAAAGAGGTGGGCTTGGGCGAAAAAATGAGTAGTCTGCGAGTATGTTGCCTGTTGTATTCTGATGATGCGGTGCTGATTGCTAATAGTATAGAAGATCTACAGTCCCTCGTATCTAGGATGAACGAAGTATGTATGAAGAATGAGCTAATGATGAATGTAAGTAAATCTAAAGTCATAGTGTTTGAAAGAGAGACTACGAAAACAGTGTGCAATATAGTTGTGAATGATGAATACTTGGAGCAGGTAGACGAGTTTGTGTATTTGGGAAGTATGTTAAGACTGATAGGGATATTGAAAGAAGGGTGAATTCAGGAAACTCCATTAACGGAGGACTGAACGCGGTTGGCGCAAACAAAAAGTTGTCCAAAGAAGCAAAGCTAGCAGTCCACAATGAAGTGCTGATACCAACCCTGATGTATGGCAGTGAGGCATGGAACTGGCAGAGGAAGGATGAAAGTAGACTGAATGCTGTAGAAATGAGATCTCTGAGACGAATGTGTGGTAAAAACCATGTATGATCGAGTGAAAAATGTTGAGATTCGTAAAGAATGCAAGGCTGATGTAAGCGTAGTGAGCAAGATTAAGAAAGGGACGCTTAGATGGTTTGGGCATGTACAGCGAATGAATGAAGAAAGGAGTGTAAGGAGAATATATGACGCGAATGTGAATGGAAGAAGAAGCCGGGGACGTCCGAGGAAGACATGGCACGATCAAGTGAATCAAATACTTGAGTCAGGCCATGTCAGAAGTCGGAATAACAGAAGAGAGAATGTATGAGACGTTGTATGAAAGTGAATGAAGCAAGAAGTGTATGCCAAGATCGAGTTGTTTGGCGGTCCGTCCTCTCTGCTTACCCCTGCGGAGAAACGGCGTGATGGTTAGTTAGTTAGTTAGTTAATATACACCCTATTCACAATTTAAGCCGAGAAATATAAATGTTTCTTATTTTTAGTTTTTTTTTATTTTTTTTTAAATTTTTATTAATGTATATTGCATAGGTTTATATATACTTGTAAGATAATTTGACGCACAGGGCTAATAACTGCACCTAGCACTTTGTCCTGCTGTAAGAACGTTATTTGTTATTATTTTTTTCGTCCTAGAATGCCGATTTTCTCCTCATTTTATGCTTTAAACTGCTTTACGTAAAAAAATATTTTCTGTTTGATTTGACTTTGAAGATCCAAATCGGACACAAAATGGGAATACTCGGAAGCCCTTCTATCTTGATAATCGTCAATAATGTTCAAATCGTCCTATGATTATCTTCATTACCAATTAAATGCAGAGAAAGTTTTTAAAAAGCCATAGCCGATCATCGTGCATATATAGACATTTTTATTACACCTAAGTAATTTCCCTCGGTCCAAAACAAAAGCTTGTACTTAACAAGCGAGGCGTACCAAAGATTAAAAAAGCGCAAGTTTAAGTGCAACGCAAATAAACGTTTGTCGAGGTCTCAAAGAAATTACTTCAGGGAATCCTTGATGGTTTCCTGGCGACACTGATGCAGGCTGAACTAGATACGGGAGCCATTAGACTACATCCTTGGCCAGTGCATAAAAGGCGTCAATTGATCGTTAGATCAATCTGCACAGATTGCCATCCGTCCATTTACCAATGGTTCATGGACATTAACCCAGTTTTAAGATAGCGATAGTGATAATGTTCAAGAGACAGCAATCATCTCAGGATCGAGTCAACTTTGAACAAAGGGTTGATCAGGAATAAAATAAGCAACATAGTATATTTATATGTCTGTCATGTAGCCACGAGAGTGACTTAATATAATTAGGACAATATTTATATTGATTTTTTTAGCGACTATTACTTAACAAGTGCTGGAAGAATGGCGATATTGAAACATCAGTATATCGATCGTGCTCTAGAATTCTCATAAAAGTATCAACGGACAGAATAAAAAAATTATAAACTTTCATAAGCTGTATATTTTAATTAATTGAACAGTTATTTTGTATAAACCATTACTTAATAAATAAATATACATATACGAGGTGTGTTCAAAAGAAAAGGTGAATTTTGAATTTTCGCGGGCTGTGTACATTCGATTATCTTTTTTTTGTTATCTTGGTACACATATGTTTATCATATGTTAGCATTATCAGCCATTTTGAATCAGTGGTTTGTTTTTGACAACTGGAAAGGCTAGTCACGTTTTTGGGTGTTCTTCGATTTTTATTTAGGTTCGTTTTCTGAGCGAACATGCTAACATATGATAAACATATGTGTACCAACATAACAAAAAAAAAATCGATAATCGAATGTACACAGCTCGCGAAAATTCAAAATTCACCTTTTCTTTTGAACACACCTCGTATAATAATTTCTTCAAACGATTGGTAACTTTGTTGCGTCATTATTTATTAAATAATTAAAAATGTACCTTTTTACAGCACTTTTATAAAAATAAATAAACATCTCTACATGTTTGGACAGCAATGCTGTCATCCCCAGGAATATATGGATATAACATATTTTTTTGTTTATGTTTATAATTTGTATATTACTTGAAATTATTTTTTAGTATTCATATATTCCCGAGGATGACAGCATTGCTGTCGAAACACGTAGAGATATTTGTTTATTTTTATAAAAGTGGTGTAAACAAAGTACATTTTTAATTATTTAAATATATATATAATTTCTTCAAACGATTGGTATTCAATCTGTGGAGTCATTATAAAAAAAAAATGAATGTAAAAATATACTTAGTATTCAACAATTTATAAATATACATTGATATCTACATGTTTAGAAAGCGATGCTTTCATAGTCAGGAATATTTTTTTTTTTCTATTCATATATTCCTGACTATGTTTGTTTTTGAAACATGTAGATAGATTTAAATGTATATTTGTAAAGTGGTGAATACTAAGTATACTTTCAAATTCATTTAAAAATAAATATGTTTAAAAGCAACGTTTCCCTCGTCCGGATACAAAGTAAACAAAAAATAAGGATATAAGCATAAACAAATTATAAAAATAGACATAAATTAGCAATAAGTGATCAGAAAAGGTATTAATGTAAAAATAAAATGATTTTAAATGAACATAATTATTATAAAAAACTGAATATTATATATATATATATTAGAAAATATAAATTTAAACAAGATCGAGGAACAACCAAGACAACAAAATAAAAATTGTTTTTCTGAATATTAATATGAAAATAAATTTAAGATATGGCCAATAAAAAAAAAGGTTATTAATAATATTTATTTGAATATTAATACTTTCTAATTTCAATTTCATCTATTTGTAAACCAGTTGTATATGTGTGTAAAAATATTTATTCGAAAATGATGCTACACAATGATTTTATTATTAATCTTACTTTATAGAACTTTTTTTATGCCATTCAGCACGTGATATCCAACATATGCCCGCCCAAATTTCTTCAGGTCTATTTTTTTAGGTTGATGCAGGGAAGGAAGAGGATAAAGATAAAGTGAAGCTTGAAAAATATTTTTTTAATTTTTTTAATATGAATACCGTACAAGAGTCTCAACTGCTCCCAACCGTCTGGAGCCAGTGAGACTATGGCATTCCCAATTTGGGAATGTTGTGAGGCTGAAGGTATTCGGAAAGATAAGGAGAAGGGGTAGAGGAAGGTGGGGAAATACCTGGTTATTCAGATCTGGTCACCAAACACGGCTAAAAGCCATTTCAAGCAACATTTCAATTCTGAATGGTGGTCTTTCACCAGGGCGATACTGAGAGTATCTTCCTATCGGGAACTGGAATCTTGTGCGGTATTCATATAAAAAAATGAAGTTCTTCGGAGTATTATCGGAAAAAAAAATATTTGTGTCAGAACTCCTTACAAAAAATCACAAGTCATGCATTTTGGAGATGTTTTATTGACATAAATCAAAACGGTTGGTGTCAAGCGGGAATTCCAACCGATTGCCATCTGTGTAAGGAGTGTGTGGTTTAGTTTGAATTTTATCCTCCCTTTAACTAAATTCCGATACAAGAGCGAAGGAATTAACATTTTTGCTACGGAAGCCGACACAAAAACATGTTATGAAAATTGCAGTAATTCAAAAATAATTTCCACCATGCACCTAAAAACATACACTATATTATACAATATTATATTTATTTCCAATAAAATTCGCTCGCGCATATCAAAATGTTATTACTATTAACATGATATGATTGCAGAAAGTCGCATATAACAGCAAAATATAATAAATAAAAATATTCGTATATAGTCGAAACAGTCTTTTTATTGTGAGAAATCGCGAAACCTGACACTTACATATTTTCTGTCTTTGTTCCTTTGTAATTGTGTACAATTTTTTTATTTTTTTATTAGTCGTATTTATTTTTGGATTGGTTCGACTATGTTTTAGTTATATTATTTATTGTTATAAGTAACAATTCGCAGAGTGTAAAACGCAAACACGTGTTGTGTTTAATTTTAATGCACCGTTAAAAACTGTACGTTTGTCACTGTTTAAAAATAATACGCAAGAATTTTGGTTAATTTTAATTAATATAGATTCATTCCATCAAACACATGTATAATATGTTTATTTTACCTGTTGGCCAGAAATTTGTTATACACTCAGGGTAGAGAATACATTTTTACCATTAAACCATTCAAAAGGAGAAGCTAAGTATTCATTACATAAGTAGAGACATATTATATATAGCGGAATGACTACCTCCGGTAACCCAGGAATTGTCGTCACAGGAAAATAATCCAGAAAGGTAATTTATTAAGCCAAGAACAAAGGCGAAAGCAATATAAAAATATCTACGCTTCAATATTTCCGTCGAGCGTATTAAACTTTAAGGGCTGATATTGAACCTTATAAAAGAATGCAAAAAACCCTTTTATGCAATATAAAAATTAGCATTCTGTTAATAAAGTTCATGGTGAAAATATTATGACTTTTATCAAGGAGTTCGGGTAGAAACTATCAAATATTGTCCATGCAGTTTAATCGAACCATATTCCTAATCAGTTTTTCTGTATTGTGGAGTTTGATCAGACCATAGATAAAATAGAGATAGAAAAAAATTGAAATTAAGAAACTGGTCACAAAATTGCAGTTTTTGCTTTGGTTATAAATAATTTATCTTAACCGATAGACTTGAAAACGGAGGAAGTTTCTTACGTACTTCGGGGTTGCTCTCCTCAATTCCATGGATTTATTTTCCATTTGCAATTATGCTATTCTCGTGTAGGTACGCATTGTTACGTTTGTGCCAGTCAAATTGGCTAACGAGTCCCAAACGGTCATTATCTTCTGTAGTCTAGAGTCTAGACATTAGCCAAATCGTTTCTGGTATACGTAAGATCAGCAAACGACAATTTACTAATTCGCTTGAAGGTACCGGAAATATTATTCCATTAGGTACACTTTATCTAAGAGCAAATAGTTATTTTTCAATCATACGTAATATATAGCAGTTCCAACAAAAATCGTAAAACCGCCAGAACACAGCGAACACAGATAAGTTAGGTATATATTACCTCTTATTATAACTTAACTCCGCGAAAAGAACTTTTCAAAGAAGAAAACTATTCTTTGATGTTTTGCAAATTGGCTTTGCTTAAAAGTCTTTATGGATTCTTTAACGGAAAATTCAAACGTTTTTTAATTTAAAAAAAAACTTTGTCCTACTGACTGCCTTTCCGTGTAGTAATTTTTCGGTTTACTGAAAACAAAATGCAAACATGTAAAGTAATATTTGGGGCATTAGGACCACATATTCTGTCGATCCCATATCCCCCCGAACTAGAAACTACACCACAATAATCCACTTGCATTATGTTAAAAAAAATAAAAAAAAATTCTACTCGGGCAAAAATTCTAATACATTCTGTTTTTTATTTTTTTTTATCCTACTTTTAAACCATGGCAATTTTTTGAAAATTTCTCTCTGCAAAATCGGACCATTTTTTTATGAACCGAAAGGATTGGATGTAATTTATAAGTGCGATTTTTTATTTTCTAAAAATCGATTTTTAAAACTAACGAATTCTATATGAATGGGGGAGGGGAATAACGAAGGATACAAAAAATGTTACATCTCAGCAAATAGTTCTTACACTGATCCATCTGATTGACCATCATAATTTTCAACGTCAAATAAAACAGCCGAACATTCTTGTTCTTACACATACCCAAATCTTGAATCAATTCTTGATATTATTCAATTTTTCAGATGTAAATAATACTCACAGTTTATAATAATAACACAGTTTGATTTTGTGAAAGTTTACACTCTCACCGTTATGAATATAAGCCGCCGAACCGGAAGCCCGATTGTATAAACTTCACGTCATAATATCAGTAAAAAATTTGAGCAGGTAGCAAACTAGCAAATGCTGTATTGGAGTTTTATTCTTAAGCATTGATTTATCTAACTATCATAGGTGTCCTAGAACATAAATATATTAAAAAATATTGGATAGTTCCTTTCCGCAAAAATACTTTTGCTACAACTACAGGGAAAGATTTTTCGTCGTACCGAAAATTGACGCTGCCAGAAAAAAATGGGCTACGGCTAACAGAGTAACATTGGTTACTTCAAGATTAGATTATTCAACTGTCCAATAAAACGGTACACAGTCTGACCCTAAAAAAATCAATTTCAACCATTTTTCATACCAAAAAGATTATTTAATTTCGTAAAACAACGTTTGCTGGTTAGGAGTGAAGTAATGTCAGATGTCAGTTAAAACGTCAAAAGTCAACGGAGTTCCAGTGTAGCTATATAGAAAGAAAAAAAATCAGTGTGGAATTTTACGATTTAATAATTTTATTTATAATGACGTTACTTGCTAAAACGCGGATTTATTTGTTTTATTAAAAACATAATAATAATCTTAGTAGAAACATCTATCCAGACGATTTTTTCCTAGTCATTATAAAATGCAAGCAAGTGGCCTATTGTAGATGCTTCTTACCTTGCAATGAGCGACATCGATATGGGGAAAATGCCCATTGTTTTCCCGCCCATCAGGTACTCCTGCGTAGTGTTCTGTTTCTGCTTGGCAAAGAAGGCAAAGTAAACACCGATCATCGCAGATACAAACAACATTGCACCGAACACCACATAATCCAGAGCGTCGAAATACTTGGGCTCGACGACTACTTCATCGATTGCATCCATTTTAATGTATGCGTTTAAGTTATTACTTTAATATTATTACAGACGTTCAAAACGTACGATTTTTGTTTTAGTGTTAATTTATTTGAGCAAATTCCTTTTCATTTTCTTTGGTTTATCCGACTCCTTTCTGGTAACGATAATCTTTTTAATATAGCGATAGAAATTGGTAATCTTTTGTTTCATATTTATTCAAGTCAAAGAATTGAGCCAAACACGTCGTGGTAAGTTATTGAACAATGTATGAGGTTAGTTCGGTGAGCCGGAGCCAACGAGAATATTCTTGCGAGTCTAAGATATCACATGAGTTTTCGAGCCCATGGGCAAAATAGCACTGAGGCTGAATACTTTCCATCCTCAATAAGAATAATGGCTCCCGACGATCCCGACAAACGTAGATAATTGTCAATTACGTTCACGTACATGGCTACGATTTAATCTGAGCGTCCATTTGTCGCGGAGTCCACACTGGCCGGGCCGGCCATTGTGTGTCCGTGGCGGATATACTCAAGCAAATAGTTTCGTTCTTTGTAGGGAGCATTCCAGTTCTCATTGAACTATTCATGTACTATCCGTGTTTCAAAAACCATTTATTATTTTGAAGGGCAATAAGATCAAAAGAAACATTTTAGAGTAACTCGCACTGAGTGCATACTCATCAATCGTACAGTCGTCGCTATCTGATGGGGCCGATAAATCGAGTTTAAGGGTTTATTCCTTCCATGAAATGAAAGCAGTGCGAAACCAGGAAAACTTCGAAAAATATCTAGGTATTATGATAGTGCTCGTATTTCCTAATAGATTAGGAATGAGGTTTTTGGCTATCTTCATTTAAAAAAGTTTCGATTCATTAACTACTATTTCTCGATAAATATTGTAATAAATTAAGAAAATAATTAGAAGAGCTCTTTTTGCCCTTTTGGCTCCATTCCTCTAACGACAATTATCTGGTTACAAAAATCTTACGAGACTTACAACCCCCCGGTCTTGCACTCCTTTCAATACCAAAAGTTGAACATTATATTTCTATATATTCCTGTTGCTCCGTGGCATTAGCAACACTTTTCTCCCTAAAAACCCTTACTTACAAAACAGTAATAATTGTACAATATGAAACAAACAAAATGGACGCTCCGTGGGTTAAGATGATAATGTCGTTGCAATCTGAAAACAGTTGATTTGACCTGGAAATTTCATAATATGACATCTTACCGTTCTAGACATGTCGCTGCTTCGTACAGTCAGATTGTATGCTTTGGTTTTATGTATCCATTCGCAGTAATATTCAAATCTTAAGCTATTTTAATACACATTTTGTATGTTATAGATCTCATTAAACATTTTGTCAATTAATTCATTTTCAAGTTCCGATACGATCAGTCACGATTATTTGATTTTCTTGAACTTGTCATGTCTTCCTGGAGCGTCCCCGACTACTCCTTCCATCCAATTGTGCATAATTTATTCTCCTAGCGCTTATTTCTTTGTGGGTATATCTGCTCTGCATGTCTAAACCGTCTTTGACTGTTTCACATGTATGAACGACCCTGGACAGACAAAACATCATTTTAGCAAATGTACATTATTTATGTATTTATTCACGCCCTATTTGGGCTTTTACTTTTAATGCGAGTACAATACATGCATGATACCTACAATATTTAATTAAAAATATAACGATGTAAATATACAGTGCACATAATTGTAATAAAAACACCATAAATAATGTCAAGAGTGGCATACAATTTTTATAATATTATTTTTGTTGGTTGATGGACTTTTAATACAGGTGGTGTCGATATAGTACTCATTACCTAAAATGTGCAGTCTATTATTAAATATATTGTCCCCTCATAATATAAATGCCGCAGCACCTTAAAGGATTTATTTTCATATACTTATTTAGTTAAATTCTTCTTTTTTTATTTTAATTTTTGTTTTATGTTGTGATGTATCACCATACTACTGTCTTATAAATTTTGTATTTTTTTCTATAACTATTGCATGTATATTTTATATGGAATGTGTGGGACTGCACTAACCTCCCCACATACCGGAATAAACATTTATTATTATTTTTATTATTATTATTCATCGCGGAATTTGATTCTGCATTGGTCCTATATTGTTGCACTGGTAAAGTAGCTTCTGACGAACCATTCATTAAATAGGCACTTTGTGTTTTTGGTTTCCACGTATTATGATAATTTGTTCTTTGATAGTCATGTGTTATGGTGAAGGTTATGGGATCTTAGAAGGTCAAAAAAAAATTGTACCTACCCGTTAATTGTAAAAATATTACTCTTATTCTATATTTTCAATTATTTTATCCTATTTATTCAATAATTTTATTTTGGTGCATATTATTTTTCAATGTTTATTTATCTGTATCATTTTATTAATTGTTTTTGTGTTTAATTCGTAGAACTCCGTTTAATTTTTTTAAAATTTAATGTAAATCAAATTTAATAATGTTATTATTAAGTTCTGCAAGTATTTTTAGTTGTTATTATTGTGACAGCTGTTTCGGCGTTTAAGGCCATTTTCAAACTGTTGACAGTTTGAAACTGTTGACAGTTTTAAAATGGCCTGTCACAATAATAACAACTAAAAATACTTGCAGAACTTAATAATAACATTATTAAATTTGATTTGTATCATATTAATTAATCTGTGAGAAATAGTTAGGAAGCAGAAAAATTATCCAGTTATTGTGTATTGTTTTAATATTACTGTCTAAATCTGTCTTTTCTCCTTAAATAAATAAATTAATCACAAAACCATAGGTTTGGGAGTTTCATCCTCGTGGGTGATACTGTTGTTGTCCTTCGATGTGCTGGGCGTAGGACGTATTTTGAAAAAATATACGTGAAGTGAATTTTGCTCCCATTTTAAATTAGCCATATTTCTCGTATCTTTGATAAATCTTTGTTGTCTAAGCTAATAAGTATTACGATCACACATAATAAACATATGTATTGCTTAAATTGATCAAAAATATGTATAATTCTATCGTTTGTATTGTGTCTGAGAAGCGATCAGTAAATTTCACTCAATTGTTCCCATAATACAATGAGACGTAAAATTACCTCGGTGAAATTTTATTTTAACTACCTACGAGAAAAAAGCTCAACCTGCTACTATGAAGCCAAAGCATTGTAAATTAAATAACTCAAGGAAAGAATCTTGAAGAAACCTAGAAAATCGGTTTTCACTTCAGTAGAAAATTACTTTGAAGTTGAACGGAATAAATTTTTCTCCTGGCTTCCATTCTAGGGTTAATAATATGATTAAACCGATTTCTTTGTAAGCGACCATTCTATTATTAATGCCAAACAATTTTTTAAATTTATTTTATCTGTAAACGATTACATCATGTTTTTCTACTGAACCTATTAAACGAATATTCTTTATTGAAAAGTGAAATACGACTTTTCGTTTTGGACAATTTACTGATACAAAAGTGATTCAGATATGTTTCAAGAAGGATTTCCTGAATTGAGAGCTCAAATGAGACATCGCCAATAACTAGACAAGACTCTCACAAGGATAAAAAGGTGATGTCAACATTGGACTTCATATTTAAACATTTTCAACATAAAATTTTTTGTGATGTCAACATTTCAAGAATTGTAAACAAATTCCTATATTTAGAATATTTTTAATAATGATTTTTATCATGCCTAAAAGCATTTTAAATTTTTTTTCATGGGAAGAACCATCCTTCACAAAATGAAGCCGATGCATACAGACCATTGAACAAAAAGCGTTTTTTTTATTTTGACAAAAAATTACAAATCTGTTTTTTATTTTATTTTTTCTTATTCTCTTCTTATATATTTTAATATTCTTATTTACCTTTTTTATATTAATTTCTCTATTTATATTTGAATATATCACATTCAATATGGCAGATTGGGTTTGCACAATCCACCCAGTCCTGCTGGATTAAAAACTTAAATAAATAAAAATAAACCTTTAGTTTCCAACAACACGTTCCAAGAAGAATTACTTATGATATATTCTCATATTTTTCAATTATAATTTCACTTAGATTTTAATTTTACAACTGAAATACTCTTTCCTATGTAATGTCATAATCAGGTGAGAATCGATATTTAAAAAGGATAGCGATTTTGTTGTCGTTATTTGTCAGACCAATAAATTCGTTATCATTATTTAAGAGAAAACAAAAATTCGTTAATATATATTTTGGCGTACTTGTTTTATCTCTTATCGTTTTTCGATTATCAAGTTCTATTATTTTAGAACTAAGAATAACTTCACAATTTCCAATTTCAATTGTGTTACAGTTTACTTTGATAAGTTTGGCATTTTTAACGGTGTATAATATGTACCAGACGTGTTTAAACTTATTGATTCGATCGTCGAATTTTCATTTTTATTTCTTAGTTTCTTATTGGTCATGAAGTGACGAAACATTTAAAAATTACTGTCTCTAAATTTACAGGTTCTTTATACAAATAGAACGGCGTCTTTGCGATCGAAGTTTTTTGATTTTGATTTTATGGATTCTTTCGTAATCCTCTAACTAACTAGGGCTTTGCAATACCCCTCATGATCTAGCTGACTAGTACTGCGGCTCTTTGGCCTTATTACTATCACCATCTGATGGTTTTATTTACTTGACTGATTTTATTTTACATTACATGAATTTTTAGGGAAAAGATCTTAACTGGATAAAAAACCCTAAGCAAAGAAAGGTGAAAAAACAAACATTTAGTTCTGAACTATTTACTCATTTTACCTCTTTAATTTTACTGATGTGAAATATTTCATTTGTAGGCTGCATCCTCTCTGGGTTCTGCTGACCTATTTCTGTGGGAAAGAATTGGGAAAAAGCATTTTTTCATCATTGGCAGCATCCTTTTTCATTTCTGTGATCCTAGGTTCCTAAGGGAAAAAAAGGGAAAGAAAACATGTTAATTTTCTTCGCTGGTACTGCTGTTCTGGAGCTTGTCTATCCGTTGATGGTTTCCGTGAGGAGTTCCATGAGGACGATCATCTTTTCAGTTCTTGAAGTGCAGGTCGCTAGTCTTCCGCGTACTCTGATGAGTCCTCGGAGGAGTGACATTATGTCTTCGTCATCCGAGTTGTTTGCGGTTGTAGGTCTTTGCCTTTGCTCATTTTCTGGCTGAGGCTCTCTGCGCTGTTCCGGTTCAGGTTGGATTGGTGCTCCCCCGCTTGTTACATTTGCCCAGGATCGGCCGTCTAATCTGGCCGTCGGTATTTGAGCCCTAGGCTCCGGGACTCTGCGCCTTTGGGCGTTGTTCTGCCTTTGTTGGAGGGCTGCTACGTACGCCACTCTTTTTGGACATTGGCTGTAGTTAGCTGGGTGCTCTCCACCGCAGTTACAGCATTTGGCCGGCTCTTCTCGAGTTGTTTTGGCACAATTTGTTGAGGAATGTGATCCGTCACATTTCACACAGCGTGCTGGGTGAGCGCAATTTCTGGACCCGTGTCCGAAATTTTGGCATCTGTGGCATTGGGTGCCGTATTGTAGATGTTTACTCCTGTACTTGGCCATTGAGATTCTACAATGGCATAGGTAGACCACTGTGGTCCTCATGTGACCCATGTTTGTTTCTTGGCCGAAGTGGGCCAAGTAGAGTGGGTATTCAGATCCTGGGGTTGTCATCTGGATCACCGTTTGGGCTGGGAAGCCTTGCGCTTCCAGGTCTTCCATAATTTCTTCTGTGGGTAATTTGGGCAGTCCTCTGATGACTGTTTTTTTTAATTTGTCGGCCTCTGTAGTGAAGGTGTGGAATGCCTTCTTTTCGCCCCAAGTGCGGTTGTCAGCTGTCTGTGGGCTTCTACTGAGCTCACCACGACGCTGATTTTTCCGCCCTTGTTGTACCGGAAGTTGAACGTCGCGGTACCTATGTGCTTTTTCACTTCTTCGGTGATTTGCCCGTGTGTCATATTCCCAATGGTCATGATTACGGGGGGCACTCTTGTGTTTTTTCTTGCCGTGGGTGCTGCCGCGGTGTCAAGGTTTGCCGATGTTTTGGGGGGCCCACTTGTTGAGCGTTTCTTTGGTGGCGGTGCTGTGTAGGCCGACTTGTCGTCGCCTACCTCTTGGAGTGTCTCGTACTTATTTTTATGTACGAGATTAAATATTGGTTTGGGTGGCGAGTGGGGGCGTTTTGCAGCCGGTGATCTTTTCCATTCCTCCTCCGGCGTGGTTTCTGTATCTTTGCTAGGTCCGGGCGTCGGGGATGGTTCTCTTGAGAAGATAAAACACACCTCATTGGTTGTGGGGTCTATATCGTAGCCAATGGCTCGTTCTGGGAATACATATATTCGGAATTTCTATCTCTTTCTTTGGTTTTAATTTCCTGCAATGTCTTGACTTGTTGAGGAGTCTTCTGTTGGATTTAGTTCTCATGGTGATCTCCATTATTATTTCGGGTTGGTTTATGCGTGATCTGAAATCAGAAGCAGAAAATTATTTTTGTCGTTTTTTGTCTTAATAAAGGCAGTTTTATGCCTTAAGAAAGGCAGTTGTCGCAAACAGTTAGCAGTTTTTTTAGGCTGCACCGTATGTTGGGAGGACTGATTGCCTCGGGCGCCTAGTGGCACCAGATAGCCTCAATCTACCACCATGCAGTACTTCCTTTTATAACCTCGTCTATTTCCTGTGTTGGCAGTGTCCCAATCCGCCGTGGAACCAAACTTGCCAAGCCACCAGAAAATCAGACTTGTCTTAAAAAAGCTCAAACTCTACCTCTCTGAGATCGAATTTTTTTTTTTTTCATTTCCTAGTTTCTTATTAGTCAAGAAGTGACGAAACATTTATAGTTACTGTCTCTAAATTTACATGTTCTTTATACAAATAGAACGGCGTCTTTGCGCCTCACACTTTTCACCGCATGATGGTAGTTTTAAATATTACCTGACCGTTATTGTCATTTGCGTCTTGTGATCTCTGTAGGGAAAAATCTGTTTATAAAAAACCCTACTAAATTGCATGTTTTGCGTCATCATCGGCATTCCGAGCAGCACCAGCATCAGCACCTTGGCATATATACATACGTGTCTGTTTGTGTTATGTGAGGAGGGGAGAGGGTGTCGGCTATGGCCTTTTTGTTGGAGTTCCTCCGCATTCGCCTTTGGAAATAAGGAAAACCATAGAAAACCTTATTCAGGAGGAAGCGCCCGATGTTCCCAAGAACGAGTTCGGACTTCAGTGATCTCGGTCTTGAGATCCTGCGTTTTGTAATGTGTGTGTGTATGTCTGTTTTTGTGTAGATATATACGTGTATGGGAGATTATGAATAGACGTACTTATATAAATATGAAGCTAAATAAGAAATAAATAATTATCTATATACGTACATATAAGTATATATTAATATTGTATTTGGGTGGGATTCTGGAATTGGGAGGGACTTACCGCTCGCTCATTCGTTCGGATCATGCCACGTGCGGTCGTGATTCATGAGAATGTGTTTTGGAAGTCTGTGCTTGTATTTGAAAGTGAAGTCGCCAGGCGATGTGTATTGTCCGAGCTCTCGAATTAGTGTATTTTTGCTGTTTTTCAGTGAGTTGTAGAAACGCTCGGACAACTTGTGTGCGTGTTCGTACAAGGTAGGTATTTTTTGTGTTTTGTGTAGTGTTTTGAGGTTTGTTCTGATTCTGGTGTTGTATGTGATTTTAATACAGTGATTTTGTAGTGTTTGGAGATTGGTGTGTACTGAATTTGAAATGTTGCTCCACACGGGGAAAGCGTAAGTAATTAACGGACGAATGAGCGAGTAGTAGATGAGGAGTTTGGTTCTGGGAGGTAGCGAACTTCGTCTGCAGAATATCGGCCGCATTGCGCCGATCGCTTTTCTAGCCTTCGTGTGCGCTTTTATCACGTGGGATTTCCAATTTAGCCGCGAGTCCATTGTGAGTCCCAAGTATACCACTTCTTCCTTCCATTCGATCTGCTGTCCTCCCATTTCGAGCTTGACGTCAGGTTGTCGATTTTTCCTTTTTCTTGTAAAGGCTATGGCTTCCGTTTTCGTCTCGTTTAGCTTCATGCGCCATTTTTTATAATATTCCACCAGGGCGTCGAGCGCCCGCTGTAGGTATATGGCCGCCATGTTTGGATCTCTCGAGGAAACGTATAGCTTGACGTCATCGGCGAACGTAGACTGCTTACATCTCTCGTCTCGGGGGATGTCGTATGTTAATATGTTGAAGAGATGCGGTCCGAGGAGACTTCCCTGCGGCACGCCTTTAGGTATCCCACGTGATGAAGAGAAGACATTCCTTATGAGCACTCTGAATGACCTATTTTTTAGATAATCATGTATCAGTCTAGTTAGGTATACGGGCGTGTCAGTGCGGTGAAGTTTGTGCACGAGCCCCTGTGTCCAGACAGTGTCAAACGCCTTCTCTAGGTCCAAAAGCGCTGCAACAGTGATGCGATCTTCGTTGAATCTGCGCGTGATGAATTCCGCTACTCGGGTCAGTTGGTGGGTGGTGGAGTGCTTCTTTCTGAATCCGAACTGCTCGTCTGGTAGAGTGTTTGTGTTTTCGTGATGTGGAGTGAGCCGGTTGAGTATTATTTGTTCAAATACCTTGCTCATGGTCGGTAGCAAACTTATCGGGCGATAGTTTGTTGGCTTCGTTCTGTCCTTGTTTGGCTTGTTAAATGGAAGTACGGTTGCCGATTTCCATATCTGGGGAAAATGTCCGACCATGAAACAGGCGTTGAACAATTTTGTCATGTGTATGATGGCTTTTTGAGGGAGATGTTTGAGTAGAATGTTGTGTATTTGATCGCTTCCCGGCGCTTTGTTCGTCTTCAATCTCTTTATCGTGACGGCTATCTCGCTCGGCTACGCTCGTTTGCTCGGCTCGTTCGAGTTCTCGTAGGCTTTCGGCTACGATGTTATCCGTCTCGGGGTCGCTTATCCCGTCCGTAGCTCTGTATGCTTTCTCGAACCCGTCTGCGAGCGCGTCTGCCCTTTCTTCGTGGGACAGGGCTAGGCCTGAGCCGTCCATTTTCGTGAGCGGGAAGTTCGAAAATTGTCAGACTCCGACGTGGTAAAATATCGTGTTGCGAGCTCCCTTTCATTCTTAGTATTAGCATTATTATCGATTGTTATTTGCATGTTATTCTTGTTATTCTTATAGTTGAAATTGAACCTGTAAATCTCCTCAAAGCGGCATAATAAACCTTTTGAATAATGCCGTAATGAGGAGATAATAATTTGTTAATAATAATTTGTTTTAACCATTTCATGTTTATTGCTCCCTACGACCAGATAACGAAGCCACAAAGCGCTATGTTATCTGGACGTGGGAAAACATTGACAGCAGTAAACACAGCTAGAATTAACCTGATCGTAGTGATTTTGTGTAGTACAAAACCTTTTTAATTTTTTCATGTAATATGTTAAAATGTAATTTAAATGTCGAAATTCAGGCGTCCGCCGACCTTGAATAATTCGGCCAAATGAGCTCCCGACAGTTTTAGGCTCACTATATACGCTGCGCGCCAGTTTGGCAAGCGCGTCCCTCCCGCGGCAAGGAGAGGGGTAAAATGCTTATCGCGTTCGGGAACTCAAATAAATAGGCTAACTTTGAAAAATAAAACAGTCATAACTTTTACAACTTGTGAGCATCAACAAAAGTCTTTTCTTCGCCGTCACCCTCTCCATCATTTGCTGCCTCGCTGACACCCTCTGAAAACAGTCCTGGGCCTACGTCCTCGAGACAAGAGGACGTCACTGCAAGGCCAGGACCCGGCAGAGGAGTGGCCCACGTAGTGCCCCTAACATAGACCACTGGGTGCGTGAGGAACAGCACCATCCACCTACCCTACAACCCTGCAACGGAAGAAAGTGGCTCTGGATCCAGCACCTACACATACACATTTACAGTCTTGTAACGACACTAGTCGCTTACAATCCTCTCTGTATGATAATGCGGTCAAATTGAGCGAATGTGAAGACAATGGTCCCGACCGCCGATCCCAGATTATAATATTGGCTGAAATTTGAGCAGATGTCTACGAATTTAATCATAAACGGTGGTCTTAACAGATTATGTGTATGCAGGACACGGATTTAATAACACAGTGGATTACCTTACTCTATTTCTTTACAAATATGCAGATCGGTGTCCGTAACATTGTTCTTTCACAATTATCTATGTTGACCTCCGTGGTAGAGCGATAACCCATTTGGCTCTACAAACGGTCGATGACTCGAAACAAACCAAATGTTAAATGATTATTAGTTTAGAAAAAAAACAAACAAAAAATATCGATTTAAAATTGTTTCTTTTCTCGTTCTACTCACCTATCCACTTCCTTCAGCTTCACGAAATTCCTTAAATGGGGATGGCATACTAGTTTCACGAGCTCCTGGTGCGGGCGATTAAGTCCCTTGAGCATTACCTGCGCATAATGCATATTATAAAAACTTTCAACATATTCAGTGAACATTTTTCCTGTAGAGGAATTATTATTAGGAAAGATGTTTGCTTCGGATGAATGCAAAGACCCATGCAATTAACACACACTTCTATCCCACTTTTCCGCCGCTAAGGATATGTAAACTTATTCTTCTGGAGTCGTGTGCTGTAGGTTGGTGAACAACGTACTTTGATGGAATCAACATATTGTTATTTATTCTCGAGCTAATAAAATCGAATAAAACGAGACCTGTTTCCGAATAACTTTTTTTTTATACATTAGGTACCTCTCTACGAATGCTTCAAAAAAATATCGACTATATAGTCGCCTTGAATAGATTTGTTCGACTCTTCCAGAAACAAGCATGATTTTCAAAACAAGCGTTCACCGCTGTATCTTAGCCCCTTGATGTAAGCGCACCAATACAGGACACACAGTATGAACATCCTTTGTTATTCAATCACTGTACCATCAGATTACGTATTGAAATTGAACGGCGTGTTTCAAAAATAGGCTGACGGTCTTCATTCAGTTCAGAGAATAACTAGACCAGGTGCTCATTAAAAGCTTCAGGAAATTATAATAAAATTGAATTGATGGTAAGACCTAACTAAAAGCAAGTCACCTGTCAGTCTTCCGCTGTCTACCCTCCAGATCCTTACTGTTTTTCATCAACTCTGAATTGTGTTATTTAAACACGACTCTGGGGATATTTAAGACAGGCCAGCGCCGCAAGCTGAACACCAGAATGCTAACAAAGAAGATTAAGAGGTAGGTGACATATGTATTCGTTTAGTTCATATAGTCCAAACCACTCTCTCTGTCGCTTTTAAAATTTCAATCAATTTAAAATGCGATGGTCCTACCGGCTCCGGACAGTTGGGACTCTAGTGCGGTGATCTCATTTAAAAAAAGGACTTTGTGGCCTTTCTCCGTTGGAGCATCAGGTGCATTTAATGGTTCTTTAAGTGCGGGTTTCGATCTGGTCATTAAATACTTACGTCGTCCGCATGCCCAAGTAGTTGCATGGATTAGTGTTAATTGGACTACGAGATTTGCACTTTGATTATCTTTTCAAGCGCCGCCGCATTAAAGAGTAGACGCAGTGCAACCGCCTTGTCTGAGCCCATCAAGAGTCCGGGAAATTAAAAAAAAAACATATATATATTTTCATTTTTTATGACAAACTTTCCAGGGTTACGAATAACCCGACAATATTTGAAAATCTCCTACTACCACCACCTTAGGTGGAAGATGTTGCTTGTGTCGCGATGGAGGACTTAGCCAGCCGAAGAATAGAACTCACGATGCCTGGGTGCGATCTAGACGCGATGCCAACTCCTCAGCCACCGACCGGTCGTCAGTTTGGATGTCATCTTTACACTGCATTCAACGTTTGACAAACAACACAAATATTTTATTTATTTGTTAAGTCATGGAGTAGGACAGCAGTGTCTTATCAAAGACCTATTAAAGACTCTGCTGTCTTATTAAAGACTCTGCTGTCCTTATTTATTTGATAGACTCCGTGTACAATAACGCCTTCCGCATAAAGGTTGGCCTCCCCAGATACTGCAGCGTTTCCAGTTATGGGTAGCTGGAATAAGGGAAAGAATAAACAGCTCCGGGAATATCCTCATCATGGAAGCCCGCCTCAGTCCAGCCTCCAGCATCGACGCATACTGGAGAGAGATATTGGCCCCCACAATTTAAATGCCGCAGCCTAAAGGCGTTATTTTGAATTATCTATTTTTTAAATTATTATTTATTTTAATTTTAATTTTTGTTTTAAATTTTTTAATGACTCACATTTCATAAGGTCCCCTGTTTGTCTTTGTTTAAATGAAATCACCCTACACATGTCTATAGCTTTCTAGAATGAATTACTCTCAAAAGTAATTAATTTTCGGCACTATGACGCATTTGAAAATATTATGTTCATTCACGTTCATTTGTTCCTTTTCCTGTAGAGATTAAGAATAATTGCTGCATAACATGTTTAGACACAGCACAATTTATCCCTATAAAATGGGGGCATGACTTTTTGACAACCAACCACTATTTGAACACGGTTGCCCGAACCCAATATTTTTCTCATGAGAACGGGTCGCTTCTACGACTCGTTCTTGTGTTTAACAAAATGGGTCTCTTCAAGACCCAGGTTCTCTCCTTCCCATCCTCTATAAGACTCTTTCCACAGCATCCCCAAAGATGACATGAGTCTTGAGACAAATTATGTCCTCGGGGCCTCTTGTGGTGATGGTTTTACTGTAGAAGATAAAACAAAAAGACTTTCGTGAAGTTAATGTTTCATTTGTAAATTCTCACCCAAAGTCCCCGAAGAGGAAGCCGGCGATTTATAGTCGATGTAGCTGGCATGATAGTTTTTATTGATATAGTCCAGGGCAATGATGCTCGATCCCACATTTTATTTGCCCATTCATTTTATAATCAGGAAAGTGATTATTTTTTATTCAAGCAATTACTTTGCAAAGGTAATTTTTGACAGAAGGGTATAAGATCTTACGATCGAGTTAACATTACGCCCAACAAAACAAACAATTATTCTTCAAATTTCAAAATTCAACATTGTGGCGCATTTTATTAATTCAGCTACGGTTGGTTAAGTCTTGGTTAATTGGGTTGAGTGAAGGTTGGGGTGTTTCAATTACCATCAGAATTGTCAATATGATTTTTTTTTACATTTGAACGGTCCTCGTTAACCGCCAGTTTGTTACTTTAGTACCGGCATACTTACTTATCCGCACCAGCTGGCCTCAGCAACTTACTTTGAAAAACACCTGAATTCAAGGGAATTTTGGAATGGAAGGGTGGTTTAACAAAATAAATAAAAATACGTTTATACATGTACCTGTACTTTATTATGATAATGTATTCATGCTTACTTATACAAACTATGAATAGTAAGTAATTAACTTCGTGTGATTTAAATCACGCGTTTTCCAAAATATAGCCAAACGGGGTGAGAATGATTCACCCTTATGAAATTTTAAGCTTGTTCATTTGCGAATACTTTGCATGAAACGAAAAATGCTTTTTAAAAGCTTTGAAGAATTGGTCAAGTTTATCCGAGTGTTATTTTTGCTATAACTTTGTCCGATTGTTCAATTCGGTGTTAACGTTACTCGCCAAAAATAACACCAAGAAATAATTTATAAGATTAAGATAAGACATTTTAAAGATGTGGAGAATAGAAAAGATTAACAGTATCCATACTAAAAAAGTTACAGTTTGTTTACTTCACATGGTAGCTACTCATAATTTTTTATTGTATAATTTAGCAAACTGAATACTCTTGATTGGTAAATTCATAATATCGGTAACAAAATCAATCAGAGGCCATAAACCGAATCTTTGTAAGTACTAAATTATTTTAATGTTGTCGCTGCAATATTGTTTTTAAATTTTATTTTCAAAAATGGAACATCAGACGATATCGTTCCCATTGTGACAAAAAAAATTTCCATGAACTGTTATTAAATTTATGATGAAAATTAAGTTTTTTTTAAATATATTCAATATTGACTTTTGTTTTAAATATCTGCATTACTTTTACTGTATGTTCGTAGCTACCGCGGTATTCCAATTCAAACGTCGGCTTATCGCAAACCCGCCAACTTAATCAACATATACTAGTGTTCCATTTTAATAATTACTGTTTTTATTATATTTTCACCTGTAAACAACCAACTTTATTAATATGAGAGAGGCTTGTAACGGCTAAATCCCTCAAATAAATGGAACACTAGTATATATTGATTAACTTGGCGGGTTTGCGATAAGCCGACGTAGCTCAACGGTAGAGCATCTAACCGGACATTAGAAGGGTGCGGGTTCGAGTCCTGCCGGCGACATTTATCTTTGCTCGGAAGGTTTTTTCAATTTGGATGAGTGTTTTAGATTAATAATTATTGTTTATAAAAATAATAAGTATTAATTTAACTTAAGTTTACTATATGTGAATGAAGCAAGAAGTGTATGCCAAGATCGAGTTGTTTGGCGGTCCGTCCTCTCTGCCTACCCCTGCGGGGAAACGGCGTGATGGTTAGTTAGTTAGTTAGTTAGTTACTATATGTTTCATATGTACGCATATCATTTACTTTTATATTCCTCTTGAACTTTTATTCTGTACATACTCTGATGTCATTGTACGTCCTAATGCCAGATTTAAAAGTTACCTTTTCGAATTATTTGTGCTATATTTTGATGCTTGTAGTTATCTGTGAGATGTAATTATTGTTTATAGCATACCGTTGATATTAAAGAAATAAATAAATAATCCATTTTGATATTATCTTTGAACTGAGTTGTGATTGAACACGCGAGCACCGTTAGTTCTGATCTCTTTCATCTGATTATTATTGGGTCTTATCACGTAATAACTTTTACCCAAAACCTTAGTTACCTGAAAAATATTTTTATTTAATCATTAAACGAGATAATAATAACAAATCTCAAAAATGAAACAAAAAAGACAAAAAAAAATAAAAAGGTGTCGGTCGTATCTCAGAATCGAATTCAGTATCTTTGTTTTACCGGTGTCCTATCTTCTGCATTGATTAAATATTACATAAAGGTTTACAAGCGTTTAATAATTTATTTATTTTAGTTTTAATTAATTAATTCCTAGATAATTAATTAATTCCTAGATAATTAATTAATTCCTAGATAATTAATTAATTCCTAGATAATTAATTAATTCCTATATAATTAAATAATTCCTAGATAATTAATTAATTCCTAGATAATTAATTAATTCCTATATAATTAAATAATTCCTAGATAATTAATTAATTCCTAGATAATTAATTAATTCCTAGATAATTTTGAAGGTAAGTTATAAATATGAAAACTGCATATACGAGTATATATATATTACAGGTTTTTTTTCCATAGTCCTCCTCACAAGGAGATCCCGTGATGAGGCGAACTAGGTTTTGAATAAGGGGGTTTCAGCGACTTCTATATTTCAACTTCAATGTTTGAGTAGGGTATTTCCAATGGTTTCAATGACATTGTTTTAAGAATACTAGTCAGTTTTTGTTCTGTTAATTCCTTAAGCCAAGTTTTTCTGGACTTCATGCAATTATTGATTGAATTACTTTGTTTGATACTAAATGGGAGTTTGTTGTATAATTTTATAGGCTAAAAATTCAGAGCTTCTTTTCCAAAAGTAGTATTACACTTAGGTACATTTAGGTTGCCTAGTTGGTTTGCTCTGGTATTATGATAACACTTAGGTACATTTAGGTTGTCTAGTTGGTTTGCTCTGGTATTATGATTACACTCAGGTACATTTAGGTTGTCTAGTTGGTTTGCTCTGGTATTATGATTACACTCAGGTACATTTAGGTTGTCTAGTTGGTTTGCTCTGGTATTATGATTACACTCAGGTACATTTAGGTTGTCTAGTTGGTTTGCTCTGGTATTATGCCCATATTCCCATTATTTGGAATGGGATTAATAAACTAACTATATATATATGATTAATATATATATATATAAATATGAATAAATCTTACATAAAAACAAACCAATGGCTGAGTTTTGGTATTTCTGCCATATAATATGATAAAATCAAAGCAAAGAATTATATGAATAGAATTATAAAATATCTTTCTGTTTCTGAATCAATCGGATTCCATCGATCGACATATCGACCAATAGCATTTGAAACATGTCTTCGGTGTTGTGACCTGCTTGAAAACCAAATGAAATACATTTTTTCTGCCCTTTTTTAGTTGGGCTAGATATTATTCTTAACATATTATTGATGAATAATAACAATCACTTTTAACTCAATAATAAACCACATATATCTATATAATTGGTTGGTCTTAAATAGACCAACGCGTGCAGATTGCTATTATGGAATAATTATGGGAGAAAGTTAAGGAATTAATTCTACATAATATTAACATAGCATTCTTTGAGATATCTCTATATTTTACTACATGTTTGCTGTATTTTAAAATACATTCCGAAATTTTTAGGGAGTTTGCAATCTTCCCGAATACATGCGTATATAATAGACATATAAATATGTCTCGGTATTTCTTTTATAAAAATCATACACATTTACAAATATCAATCAATATCTTAAAATACAATATTATTTTTTTAAAACCCAAACTCAATTATTCGAATAATAGCAAACTCTCTCTATAATAATAATTTTTCCTAAATTCATTAATTATAATTATTATTATATTTTAATTTATCAAAATCTCCGACTCCTCTTTTTTTTTTAATATTTTTTTTTAATGTACACAAATGCAACGACAGAGGCAAAAAAAATAAAAATCAACTTCGAGGACACTATCACAGGGCAAGAGCAGTTCTCGCTCAAGTTCTTTGCGTGGTCCACCATCATCGAAATTAAGAAAGAACTTTAAAAACTAGTAAAGACGAGCCACCATAATATGAGACTTTGCTACAAAAATCTCGAACTCACCAAGAACGGTCGAAGGTTGCTCGACTACGGAGTCAAAAACAGGGACACCTTCATCATCAAAATGACGCCCAAGCTCGAAGACAGTTTGGGCATACTCAACCCCTACCAGCTCTTTTAAAAAATGCCCCAAGCCATCATCGATATCATGGAAAGCGTGAAAACTGGCTTTCTCAAAAACATCAAACCGAAGCTGGCTGAGTCAGGAACTTCAGGATCATACATCCTTGAGAACCACGTTCGAAAAGCAGTTGCAATATTTAAACCTTTTGATGAATAGCCTAACGCTCCAAATAACCCCAGAGGGTTCGTAGGTGATCTAGGCTCTCCAGGATTTCGCAGTGGTATCCTATCAGGGGAGAGCGCCACAAGAGAAGTGGCGGCTTACATGATGAACGATAACTTTCACGATGTACCGCCCACAACCTATGTCTAGTTCTACCACCCTTCGTTCGAATAACGACATTACTAAGAAGGAGGGCCTATAAAAAGCGAAACGGCATTCACCTTGGTCAATCAAGCAAAGACCAAGCACGGCTCTCTGCAAGGATTTGTCGCCCACGACGACATGGCAGGAAATTTCGGGAGTAATATCTTCTCGGTCGAATAAGTTCATAAAATAGCCATTCTGGACATTCGGATCCTCAATTGCGACAGAAATGAATAGAATATTCTGGTCAAGAAATCTGCAGTATATGTGGAAACCTCGACTGGCCAGAAACTCAGAAAATAGTATAGACTGATCCCCATTGATCACGGGCTATCATTTCCTGACAACTTTGCCATCTACGACTATGAGCTCGTGTGGATGGACTACATGCAAAGCAGACAACCCTTCACCGAGAAAGAACTCAACTTCATCAGAGCTATAGACCCTTGCCAAGATTCGAATAAATTGAGGGAAAAGCTCGGCTTTCGAGAAATCTGTCTCAGGAACTTCAGGATCGCTGAGATTCTGTTAAAGTTAGCTGCAGAGGCAGGGTTCACGATAGCCGACATCGGTCATATGCTGTACAGAAAAGAAGAGGAGTCAGTGGATAGCGATGATGAAGAAGGCAAGAGACGAGCTCGTCTAGCCAGATATTCCGAGATCTAGAAGATTGTTTCTGAGGCATAGACGATCTATTTTTTCGTTAAAGAAAATGGGATTAAATCCACGATTTAGTATCAAATTGGGCTGATCAAACCCCGTGAAAAGCAGAGCCTATTCGCCGCTCCGTTTGTGATTCCTATCGAAGAAGAATAGGATAGCGATGAAGAATTGAGCCATCCTGGAAGACTCAGTAAAAAAAACTCTACCATAGCCACTAAAGACACAAATAAGCGATCCGTGTCTTTGCCGGGGAAAAGAAACAGCAATAATAATTATTTCAATAATAACCATGATGAAGAAGAGCAGAAGCCCATTCATATAGGGAAAGAAAGAAAGAAACAGAGTGGCGAGGAGGCTAACCGATTTAACGGTTATAGCAAGCAGGAGTTGATGGGAAGGTCGTTGAAGGTGATTGAGGAAAAGTGGGAAGAGATATTCTTCCACTATTTTGAGGATATTTTGAAAAGGCATTTGAAGGAGAAGAAAGGGAAAGCTGTGAAGAGAGACAGGATTCGGAGTGAATGCATGGATGATTGAACCCTAAGGAAAAAATCGAAAAAATTAAAATAGACAAAAACACACAAAAATTGCTGAAAAACCATTGCATTATAATTCATTTTTATAGACATCTATCTTTATATTTATCTATGTATTCATGTATATCAATCTGTCTATATTAGACCTTTCTGGAGGAGTTGTCTTTTTATTTTCACTATTTTGTACATATTTATTATTTTGTCAAGGGATAGATCTCTATATATTTAATGATTAGAAATCATGTCATCATTTATTATTCTCAAGTGATTGAATATATCTGATGATTCGAAACAGAGAAAATTACGGTAAAAATCATTTCATCAGGCTAAATTAATAAAATAGATAAAATAGATAATATTACTAATAAAGCTATGGTAACAAACAAATCACAATATAATTAATCCTATACTCCGAAGTCCAGGACACGAACTACATGGCCTTTTACTGTGGCGTTGATCTTACTATCTTCATACTTCACCCTCCACCTCTCTCAAAATCTGACCCTCCACTTCATCCTGACAGGATATCTCCTTTTTTTATTCTTCAAATGTGGCCTTTAAAGCAAAGACGAAGCCTTCCGCTTGATGGATCGTGCTGCTTCCGACTACCCTCATTCTGTTAAGCATATAAGCAGAATGTGCTTGAAGTGTAACATCAAAAAACCCGATCGGTTCTATCATTGTCGTAAGTGCCAAGTTTGTAGATACCGCATGGATCACCATTGTGACCTTCTTGGAAGTTGCATAACTATCATGAACTGTAAGATTTACGTTCAGCTGTTGGTAGTTTTCTTAATATTTATATTGCGATGCGAGTATTTGCTTATTGTGGAAGGAATAAGCCATGTATTCAAAGATGATATCAACAAAATTTGGGTTTTGGTTGGAGTGCTCTTAGCACTCCTTGGAATAGTGGGGACTTACGAATGTTTGAGACTTCTTCATGAACAATATGAGAGTATCCGGGATAACCAGACACTAGTGGAGACTTACAAGCAAGTTTCAGGAGGAAAACAGTCTTTTTGGGCGACATTTGTGTAGGTGTTTGGTAAAAACCCGATTGGCTGGTTCATGCCTATCAAAAGCACATTTGACTGCAATATTTTAGAATAATATAATAATACCTCAAATAAGAATAATAATGAAAGTAAAGCCGAATATCCGATATTGAAACTACATTGAAAATGGATTTAGTTAAAATCAGATACTACTAGGTCATATAATCGAAAAATAATCAATGCTTTTTTGAAACACTTCAGCACCTGTTATTTTATGTAAATATTAGATAATATAGATATTACTTCGATAAAAGCCAGTATCGACATAATATATATAGAAATTTATTTATATACCTATTGAAATAAATAAGGAAGCTAAAAAACCCAAATCACATTGTTTCAAAAATTACACCTGGCCTTCAACCTATGACTTCAAAAGTTCTACCTATCCTTACAGAGTCTCACAGCCAAACAACGATCATCAGCGGAAATGTCGAATCTGTTTACGATACACATGGTTCTTTGGAGTGCCGCATCTGCCTAAACAACGAGGGGACGATGATCAGGCCGTGCAAATGTAGATTCGCTCCAGTGCACACTGAATGTCTGAAAATCTGGATCTACAAAAGGTCTGAAGACCCCGATCAGATCTTGAGGAAAATAAGAAAAATAAGTTGTTAGATATGCGTACATCCCTACTAATATACAATCGGGATCGAGAAACATTGTACACTCGACAAACTTGGCAAGTTGATTCGTGAACAGCCTTGCAATTTTCTGGCATTCTTAAGTTTCTTTTTGCTGACTATCTTGATCTTGATAACCGCCAACGTCATTGTAATTTTTTTAATCGTTAAAAATATTTAGTTACTATAAATAGAAATAAAAATGTTTTTAAAGTACTATTTTTTAATTTTGCTTATTTTCTACCATACGACATTCGGATTTTTACTTTTTACTCATATTTCTACATATTTATACATTTACGCTTCGCTTCTTCTTTTTAGATTACGATGATGGATTTTTCTCCTGCAGCTCAATTGATGATGGTAGGAATTATTTGTGTCTGTGCATCCATAATAATCTATTTGATTTGGCAGCTCGTCAAATGCTTGGTCGTCAAAACTCTCAGCGTTAGCAAAATCGCGGAGTACAGAAATTGAAAGAATTCAAACATTACGCTCAAATATAAATGTTGAGAGGGCAAACTTACCATATAGATAAAAATCTCTTTTTTTAGGGAAATATATTTTTCGTATTTATCTATTAAAGGTAAAAAAGGGTGATGCCTTCCCAGTCTAAAAATTATTGAGTATAATAAATATATAATTAATAATTAATAATTAATAATATAATATAATTGTGTTGAAAGTCCTTCTTTTTGATATAAAGAGAGCCCTCACACTTAAAAAAGTAGGAATTTACCAAAAAATGAACTTATTAAGAATCAATCAAATTCCATATTTATTCAGCAAATCCAAGGAGGTATGCATGCACTCAAAAATACACCGAGACAAATTCGCACTCTATCTTAAAAACAACAAGCAGATCTTCGAAAAAGCACTCGCTTCCAAAAGCCTCAGATACAGCATTGCCTTTGCAAACAATGCTTCCTTCTTCCTGAACAATGACCGAGAACTCTTCCAGTCCATCAAACGCTCATTTCTCATCAATATCGATCAGCTCACACCAGAGTTCGCAGTTGAGATGGCGCAGATACTAAAAAAATATTAATTCGAAGGGGACGAGCATCTAATTGTGGTGAAATTACAAAAATATATTTAGAAAAACCACCATCTCATTTAACCTGGAGATTACCAAAGAGTCAATGACTCTTTCTATTCCTTCGTTCCTGCTCGAGGGTTTAGATAGACAATGATTGCAGATCAAGTCCCTCTTACAAGGGATGAGCCGAAAGCCAAAGTGTTTAAGAAATACGGCATCCAAAATAGCAACTTGGCCTGTACATTTCATCAAGGCAAAATTGTAATTGTAGACCCACTGTCAAAGAAAACTTTAACCCTTATTGGCATCCAGCACAATTCCGAAGCCTGGCTGCACGGCATGAAGAAGTAGCTTGACAACTCCGAAGCTTTAATATTAGAATTGGTCCCTGATAAAAGCGACATACCTGTCGAATCGAGTGCCAAATCAAAGCTAACAACAACTGAACATAAATTAAAAATGTTGAGGGAAAATGCTGAAAACAAGCGAGGCTCAGGCCCATAGCTTTTTCCGAAGATCGAAGAAATTCACAAGCTCAATTGTCCCAATATCTTGCTTCAGGGACAGATCAAGCCGTACCTTAGTCAGTATACGCTAGAAAGGTTCGTGTTCCACTCGGACAATTCACTCGATGAGCTGAGGACCTTGTTATCATACGCGCCTTAAAAAACACAGGCTGTGTTACTCTGCGATGTTTCCATCACCCAATAGGTCCATCATCTCGCTTCAGTAATGCCGATCAAACAGCTAAAAGCCATATTCGCATTTCTGAGACTGCTTTATGTTAATGAACAAGGAAGGTACATTCTGGATAAGTCAAAAAGAGGCTGTCCTAAATGTTGTGGTGATAGTGGGCAAGGTGCTGAGCTGTTGAATCCCATGAACATCGCCGACTAGAATATGTTTCCTCTCGGCATCAGGTAAAATGCGATGGCCAAAAACATATCCAGCTTTATTTAAGCAACTCCGTATTCGTCTTACGTCGCATTCATCGGAGAAGACCATCTACTTCCGATATTTGGAAGAATAGCCAAGATGCATAGCCTAAAAAAGGACGGTTTCGGAAATCCAGAAGGTTTGATCATCGATAAACTCAATCAAATCGGAAGGAGTTTGGACGAAGTGAATCATAATGATAATACTCCTAATGATAGCATGAGAATAGATAGAAAAGTGGGTGACGAGAGTAATCTTAAGGACAAAGATTTGTGGGTTGGCAAATTGGCAATGCTAAGCAGCCTGTTTCTGAGGAAAGTGGAGCTACCAATAGATTTGATGGGCGTTTCAGAATATGAAGATCTTTATAATTTACTGTATGCAGAGTTTCTCGCAATATTACATCCCGTTGAAACAGATTGCAAGTGATTAAGTTTGTGTTTTTCTGTTTTAATAGGATGTGAGTTTGAATTATACACAATAACTTTTTTGAACAATAAACCCCCACTCATATGAATAAAAATGTTTATTATTGTAAGTCCATATATATTTTTTTTATTTGATTTATATATAAGATGGTATTTAAAAACCCAACAAAAATGTACCTGATTACCTGTAGTTTATGGAACTATAGGACAAAAACTGCTATAAAATTCATCTTAGCAAACAAGACGGAAATCACAGGGAAATAGCAAAGCCAGAAAGAACCATCTGTTCAAATAAAAGCTGACATAAATGACTTCATATAATTTAAAAAAAAACCATAGATTCAGTAAATGAACACAATGTACTTCGTCCTTCAGAGGGTAATCAACCAAGCCGAAAGTAGTTTTTAAAAACATAATAGTAAACAGTACCGTCAGCAATAAAACAAATTTCAAGTGATAAATAAAAACAATATTAGAAAGCAGGGGAACTCACTCCCGACATCAAACCATAGATTTAGTTTTCAATGTGCTAGTCTGACGATGTCCGTAATAGGGTGAAACCGGTCCGGTCGAAAATAAATAAGTGGAAAAAAGTTACAAAGGTTTTTTAATAAAACAAAAAAATCATTTTAATATGGAATTCCACCATGAATTGACAGTTTCAAAATTAGAAATAATTAAAAGTTTTTAGAAATTACAAAAAGTTTCCAATCCAATGAGCTTAACCCCTTAAACTTTAACAAAACTTTTTTCATTATTATTATGAAAAGATATTGAATGTATATAACAAATCCTCTATATTTCTTCGCCACAGCCATCCTGTCGGAAGGGTGCTCTATGCATTTTTTCCGCATATAAAATGAATGTTCGAACGTTTTATTTTTCATTGCTTCACTTTAATGGAGGTAATTTAGTACTTTATCCGAGCGCCAGTTTAATTGTGCCTCCCATAAAATTTCATCGCGCGATTACATAGCGTATTAATTTCTCATATAAAGCGGTCTCGTCTTAATGCATGCGCGAGATAAGTATTTTGCGTGAACTCGGCGTTGACAAATAATATTTTTATTGAAACAAAAAAATACAATCATTTTTATAAATCCACATATAACACACAAAAAAAACTTTACGATTATTTATATTTGTGATTTGATGTAGATATAAAGGCTGATACAACAGTTCAGTGGTTTTGTGTATTTGATTTGTTAGCTAAATATATTTTCAAAGTAATATGGATCCATTAAAAGTTCTCTTTCAGATAAATAGTCACAAGCAGTTGAATGACCACAACTAAGGCCACTCTCTGACGGTCCGGTAGGGAATCGACATAAACCTCATGCGTGATACCGACAGGGCACTGCGCCATACATTTTAATGGGCTCTAGCTCACGACTCGGGGGGGAAGCAGGAGCGGCGAGACATACTTCAGTTATACCACAAGCGGGATAACAATTCAGTAGCTTCTCGGTAAACATGCCCCTAGTAAATCTATGCACTGCGTTTCGATCGTTTACGCGTCATTTATCCTTTGAATTCAAACACGGAGCGGGTATGAATTTTTGGCTAATAATGGAGGTAGAGAAATATGCACGCCTTTATAACTATAAATTACTGGCATATGCATTAAAGGGTTATTAAAACATTCATTTTTGTAATATCAAACGAGCAACGCGCTGGACCAGTTCTTGGAATGTTTTTTTGACATTCGGTACATTTGCCGAAATTTTACATCATCTTCGGACAGTTTTCTGGCAGCAAAAAATAACCTACAATGAATATTAAGTTCATTGTAGGGGTGGACAAAAAACCTCCGCCTTTTTTGTCTCATTTAAAAAAAAAAAAATTATTGTATAATATTAATTATATACAGTGAGAACTTATACCCGCTAAGCCACTGCAAGTAGCTTGTCAGCAGGAGTTTATTTCAACAATATAATATAATACAACAATAAATTACAATCATCATACAAATGTAGGGCAAAATTATTATATTTAGGCGCATGCATGTTGTGATGTACATAAGTTGAAAAAAAAATGAAAGGGAAAAAATAACGGTAAAAGCATTACAGTTTTGTTATTGAGATACTAGAGTCTAATTTTATAACACCGATTTAAATAATATTGTAAAAATTTCAATATCATAAAAAATATCAAAATTATAAAAGTACCAATATTATAAAAATATCAATATTATAAAAATATCAATATTATAAAAACATCAATACTTTTAAAAATATCAACATTATAAAAACATTAATATTACAAAAATATAACTATTGCGTAAATATCAGAAATATCAAAGCATCTGTAAGTATTAAATAAATTAAGAAATAAAAATTTAAAAAAATATATATATACATAAAACAGCAGTACAGGTTGGTTACAATGAGGATAGATTTAAATATAATAGTAACACCGTAACAGTAAATACACCAGATATCTAGGAGCTATACAACCAAGGAGATCGTCATATTTTCTACCATCAATACACAAGGTTACTTTCCAAAAGCCAACACTTTAACATCAGTGAATCATAGGACAATTGTTTTTAAATTCGTACGGCAATTTGTTTAATATAAATGGTACAATGTATTCAAGGGTTCGTTGACCATATTTATTTCGAAGGTATAAATAGGATACCAGAGCCCCGCTTCACTTGATTCCCCCGAGATTTTTTGATCTTGAGTTTGACAGATCCGATAACGGTAAACATAACAGAAATCTGAAATACCGACAATTTACCGGCTCCGCTACAAATCACTGCAGACCCGTCAGAGAGTCGATCGAGAAAATATCGCGAAACATTGCCTGCATTTTTGCTGCACCCGGTTTATGTCGATTCCATACCGGACCGTCAGAGAGTGGCCTAAATCAAATTCATTGAACAAACATTCTTATTTAATTTTTATAGTTACTCTTCAAATATTTTGGATAAATTGAGGAAGGTTCACCGTTTAAAAAACTACATTTTTAAATAAATCTTGTTAGTATCAAATCTGACCTGTTACCTCGAAATATCGATTGATTATTGTAATATTTTGATTAGGTCACTAATTAATGTACCTACCTATGTATAGGTAATCATTTGAATAAGTTTTTGAAAATTTTCCAAACAATATACCGATCGACAAACTTCCTGGGAGAGTGGTTAGAAAAGCGGTGTTTAGCTAAGGAATAGTATAAACCCGGAAAATATGACTAAATCTTTATTTGGATTTAAACGAAACACAAAATTTAAAAAAAAATTCATAATTATTGATTTAAATGGCCTTAGATATTTATATTAAGTAAATAAGGTCTGAATAGATGTCGTTAAGTTTTCCACATACCATCTTATAATCATCTCTTCCATCTTTCCACTACCTTCAAAAGGTAGATACCATCCTTCCGATTAACATGATTCCATACTTACAGTAATTAGTAACCGGATCTGATTAGCAAGGTACGCCCCACCTTTAACCTTCATACCCACACCCCACTTCCTGCAGCATCACGTCATTCCACAGTACCACTAGGCTTTCAGTTTGAACTGTTTCAGGGTATTAGTAGCAATACATAATAGAATGCATTTGAATTAGTTATTTATAACATCAAAATGTTTTGATTAATTTCACTAAATTAAAAACATTCATTACGTCCTTCGCTATAGAGCATTTCCGTTGTTTTTTTTTCATGTGTTTTTTATTTCATCTGACACCTTATGAAAATGCACTTATGAAGAAATCCTATCCTACTTGAGACAGCCCGTATATATTTCGTTTTGAACGGAGCAAAAACTCTGAAAAATGAAAACGAAATCCGGGACACTGAATTTATAATGGAACATTGCATACAAACCAGCGCCAGAAACTTACTTAGCACTTTCAGACCTGAATTAAAATTGGTAATCGTTAAAAATGTTTGACCTTTTAGAAATTTCGCTGTCCGTTTTTTTACATATCTTAAAAATAATTGCTACGTTCATTAGAGGGAGTATTTCACTAAAATTGACAAATTGTAACTAACTAACTAACTAACTAACCATCACGCCGTTTCCCCGCAGGGGTAGGCAGAGAGGACGGACCGCCAAACAACTCGATCTTGGCATACACTTCTTGCTTCATTCACATTCATACATCGTCTCATACATTCTCTTCTATTATTCCGACTTCTGACATGGCCCGACTCAAGTATTTGATTCACTTGATCGTGCCATGTCTTCCTCGGGCGTCCCCGGCTTCTTTTTCCATTCACATTCGCGTCATACATTCTTCTTACCCTCCTTTCTTCGTTCATTCGCTCCACATGCCCAAACCATCTAAGCGTCCCTTTCTTAATCTTACTCATTACGCTTACATCAGCCTTTCATTCTTTACGAATTTCAATATTTTTCACACGATCATACATGGTTTTACCACACATTCGCCTCAGAGATCTCATTTCTACGGCATTCAGTTTACTTTCATCCTTCTTCTGCCATTTCTATGCCTCACTGCCATACATCAGGGTTGGTATCAGCACTCCATTGTGGACTGCTAGCTTCGCTTCTTTGGACAACTTTTTGTTAGCGCCAACCGCGTTCAGTCCTCCATTAATGGAGTTTCCTGCATTCACACTTCTTTCAATATCCCTATCAGTCTTTCCATCTCTCGTAAACATACTTTCCAAATATACAAACTCATCGACCTGCTCCAAGTATTCGTCATTCATAACTATATTGCACACTGTTTTCGCAATCTCTCTTTCAAACACCATGACTTTAGACTTGCTTACATTCATCATTAGCTCGTTCTTCATGCATACTTCATTCATCCTAGATACAAGGGACTGTAAATCTTCCATACTGTTAGCAATCAGCACCGCATCATCCGCATACAACAGGCAACATACTTTCAGATTACTCATTTCCGCGCCCAATCCCACCTCTTTCAATTCTTGCATACAATTATCCATGTATAGATTAAATAACCACGGTGACATTACGCAGCCTTGCTTAACACCTTTTGTGATGTCAAACCACTCCGTAAAATCACCGTTTACCCTAATACATGCAACGCTTTCCTCGTACAGAGACGCGATTGCCTGTATGAGATTCGTATTCACTTCATACTTGGACAATACCTTCCATAATTTTTTCCTATCAACTCGGTCGTACGCTTTTTGTAGATCTTCAAAGGCACAGAAGAGTTTCTGGTTTTTTGCCAGAAACTTCTCTGTTAGCATACGCAATGAGAAAATCTGATCCATACACCCCTTCCGCTCATAAATGCACCTTGCACATCCCATATTTTATCTTTTGTTTTCGTTTGCACCCTTTCAATCAATATCCTACCATATAGCTTTCCAACTGAACTTAGCAGGCTAATAGCCCTGTGATTTTCACATTCCATACGTGACCCTTTACCTTTGTATAGAGGCATGATCACAGCTCTCCTCCAATCTAATGGCGTGTAACCCTCCTCTAAACACTGGTTAAAAAGCTTGCATAACCATGTTAGAATTATACGGCTATCTCCTTTAAAGTATTCAACAGCAATATTGTCGAAACCATTCTTCGAAGCCTTACCATTCTTCATACATTTAATCGCTCTTTTTATTTCATCCATGCTGATTTTGGGATCATTCATGCCATCGTCATTCATACCTGATTCGCCACTGGAACCACTTTCAGTCGGGTTGCTTTCAAAAACCTCTTCAAAGTATCTCATCCATCTCACTTTTATTTATTATTTACAAATTGTACCCTGTTCAAATAACAAAACAAAATTGAAATAGTTGTAAATACTAAACATGAAAATTAAACAATAAAATCAACTATCAAAAAAACGATTTACATGGTGGTGAAATCGAGGTTAATCAGAAACATCACCTGTCAAAATAAAAACATGGCTACCACCTGAACGAGTAGCTAGAAGGAAATTGAAAAAAAAAATAACGAGCAATTCGAAAACGAAACCAGATATTTGATGTTTGCTTTACATAGGGAGTAAAAAATCATGAAAATGTATGTATTTTAAAATATACATACGGTCCGAAGGGTTAAAAACTATAGACTGGGACAGTTTTAGGCTCCGTTGTATGGAATACAAAAGGTGGATAATGGTTTTTAGCAATAGCATGCGAAAATTCCCCAACTCTTGCATGGAGCAGACGATCTGAATACAAATTCACATATGAGGGTTTATTTCTACTGTGAAAGGGGATAAGGAAATAACCCACACCTTTTTGTAAAAACAGCTTTTTAGATTTTAAAATTCTCTGTACAAAAATACGTAATATATTATATCAATGTGAATTAAGGCTTTTTTTTCAATCAATGTGAATTATGTTATTTTTATTCACCTTTGAAAAAATACACAATCTTGTTGTTCAATACTCAGATAAAAGTTACCTATTTGTTGACTTTTCACTGCATAAAAGCTGTTCTTTGTAGTATTTTCTAGATTTGAAATTACTCTGATAAATTTAATTAAGTTTTTTCGTCGCATATTTGCAATATGGATGCACACAATGCTTTTATTCATTATAAGCGCCTTTGAGGTGATTTTCTCACGAAAACGGCGCTATAAAAATAATCCATTTATTATCATGATGAAAAACACAAGTCCTAATCAGTGTATTAATTGTAACGCTTGATAGCTTTTTCGCCATTTGAAAACATCACGAAAATGTTTGAAATAAATGCCTACGGAACGTGAAACAGCCATCAGAAAACTTAATTACACAAATTAAGTTTATACTCCAAAAAAAAAACACAAAATGGTATCAGAAATTAGACGTGGGAATTTGATATCTGAGCCTACCTTTTGACACTTGATCGAAATCAAGATCAAACGAAAACTTGTAGAAAATAAACTATTAGTATTTCTAATTCACGATCAATTGTGCCGAACTTGATAGTGCTAAGGTACACATGTAATTCGCCGCTATGATAAGCTAAAGCGACAAATTATGTCAAGAGAGGGGGGAAAGATATATACCCCAGCGACGTTAAAAAGGTGGATCCTGTGTACACTTCAATGTATGATTGATTCGTTTTAATCAACAACCCTTGTCATACATTTTTTCATCAGCTAAAATTACACCGGGGGGTGTTTTAACTACCGCGGCAAAAGCGGGGGGTTAATTAAGATAGCTAAACATGCCCCGAACTGGCGAGCCGTCGTATCTAACGGTCACGTGTTATACTTAACTACGTCGTAACGCACGACAAAAATTCCACGTAAACTAATGTAACTAATCCACTGGGCTTGGACGATAAAAACAATCGCGTGATAAATTAAAGCTTACGAGTCTTTGCAAAATATGTATGACTTTTCAATGCGATTGATTGGAGATATTTCATGTCGTTACTATGACAGCCTCCTAATCTTAGTGTTAGACTCGTACATACATACCTTTCCATGTTCATTTAATTTGAGGGATTGCGTGTTTAACTCGTACGCATACTCTTCTTCAACTTTTTTTATATGAATACCCCACAAGAGTCCCAACTGCTCCCAACTGTCTGGAGAGAGTGAGACTGTCGAATTCCCTATTGAGGAATGTTGTGCGGCTGAAGGTATTGGGGATGGGAAGGAGAAGAGAAAAAGGAAGGTGGGAAATACCTGGCTATTCAGATCAGGTCATCAAACAACGTTTCTATTCTGAATGGTGGTCTTTCACCCGGGACGATACTGAGAGTATCTTTCACTCTGGAACGTGTGCAAATATGCTATATATTATTATTAAAATAATTAATTGTGAAAAAGCACAAATTAATAAAATAAAATTTACTTGCGCACGCCGGGATTTGAACCCGCTACCTTCGGATTCGTAGTCGAGAGCCTTACCCCTCAACCATGGAGGCCGTCAATTTATATGTTATTACTATAATTATATGTTATTACTATAATTATATGTTATTACTATAATTATATGTTATTACTATAATTATATGTTATTACTATAATTATATGTTATTACTATAATTATATGTTATTACTATAATTATATGTTATTACTATAATTATATGTTATTACTATAATTATACGTTATTACTATAATTATATGTTATTACTATAATTATACGTTATTACTATAATTATATGTTATTACAAACAAACATTTCAACGAAATCTACGATTTTATCGTGAATTTCGATTATTTTGTTTCTAAATTTTATTTGATAAAACATACAATTATAATACAATATATTTTTAAAGATTAACTTTTTGCTTTGTTGCATTACTCAGTGAAGTTTCCGCAATATAATAATTAAAAGGCATTTTAAAACAAAACATCTTTTTCGAGTATAAATGTCAAACTAACTAATGCTCGCTCTTCCAAATATATTGTAAACGATATTTTTATAAGCCTCTACCTTCTCTTATTTTACAAATTACTCCTTTTTTCACCGTAAAAATTTGGTTGGCATAATTATATTTCATATTCTTTTCGTTTTAAAAAGAAAGACAAATATTTCCTGGTTACTACAATCACAGTAAGCGAAAGATATTGCTTGAATTAACGCTTAAATTATAACATGCTCTGATTATCACATTTTAAATAAAGGCCTTGCCAGTTTTATACTTTTTTACAAGTGGTGGTAGGAAAATATAAACTGTTGAAAATAAATACATACGCAAATAATGAAAAATATGATAACGTGTATTATTTTTTCAATCCAAACTAAAAAGCAGAAATCCGTTTATTCTTCCAAACCAGTAAAACCTCAAGAACGGTTAACTATAATAAGATCATTATTTTTTAAACTTTTATTAACTGTCTGGAATCTCTCGGAACTGTTTTATCGCAACGTAATTTCCTACATGAGCTGTGAATGGAGCTTTGAAGTACCACATGCATTTTGTTACTTTTTTTACATTTATTCAATAAAAAAAAAGCATTTTGACACTCGAAAGAAGCCGTCTCGTAAATACCAGTTAACAAAATACCCACCAAAAACATCAAACATGACACATTTGACACGCCAAAAGCAACTAATAAGAGCAACAAAAAAACATCCAAATTATGTGTTATTTCTGAGGTCCCAAAAGCGTGTTATATTCTGCTACCTATCAGTACATTATTCGGTATCGCGAATCGGCCCGTAGCGCCCAATCTATGCTTGGAGACGCGCCAAATATTTACAGCTCCCGTTCGATCGTCGTTTACTTAATGTCCCAACATTTTTTCCTTTGCCAGCCTGTACTCCGGGAGAATAATGGCGGGAAAGGAGTTATAAATCAACCGATTTAGTTAGGTACTTGTTGTGTTTGCGTTGTTTTTTTCTCACGACCCATTTCTTTTCCCTTCACGCATAAAAAGTGGAGAGATAAACAGTTTTTTTCTTGCATTTTTTTGGTATTTTATTTTAAGTTTTTTCAGAGCGGCTAGCTTTACCAGCAAAATATTTATCTAGTTTTTTAACACCTGGATTTCAATTGGTTGGATGAAATGTATGTATTACGTGGAAGTACATAGGTATTTTACTAGAATAAATAACAGTTTATTTCCATTACAAATGTATACTAACATTCAATATTGATGTTCTATCCTTAGAAATTCACCTTCATGTAACATATTTTATGAAAGCGGGTTATGTAATACATAATGTACACCGGGATATACAATTTCTTTGTAATGAAACTAATTAATAAACTTCATTTACATATTGTAAAGCAGTTTCTTTGTGGCTTGTTACAATTGGACGAAATAGAATAAATTCATGTTTTTTAAACAAAATGGGTTCCAGCTTTGTTACGGTTGATGATCTATGTCGATAAAAAAAAGATATGGCAGAGTGGTTAACTACTTAGTTCTAGATTTGAAAGTAATGGGTTCATGGCCTTTGGTGGAGAAATAAAATAAGGTAGTAACTTTACCCCTTGTTACATTTGAGGTAGTATCAGTATCGCTCCTGTGTAAGTCCACCATTCAGACTCGGCACTTTGCGTTAAATTGCTTTATTTATATTTAGTGATCAAATCTGAATATCGAGGTATGTAGGTTATTTTCTAATTTGCTCTTTGATTTATTCTAGCACTTCAGCCTTGTAAATCCTTAATTGAGGATGCCGTAGCCCACTCGATCCGGGAAGCTGGATTTTGTTCAGTATCTAACAAATAAAAATCTCAACAATTTAAAAGGTTTTTTACATTTTCATAAATACAATTAATTTAGGTAATAACTATAGAATAAAGAAGAACACAAAAAATGCGTTGTGGACGTGTTTCGTGATCCAAAAGTCCGTCCATTCGGGCCTTAAATTTCTACTACAAAAAAATCATCGTCATATCATTTCGGTCAACTGGAATGGTAATATGCAATGCATGCAGTTTAAGAGAGACAGAGATGTGGATTTAGGATATTTTCATTGGCTCTCTTGGCGCCAGAACCGAAAGGTACTAAATCAAAGGCACATTGGCCTCTATTTTAATCTGTGTTGTACGAGACATATAAGCCCCGCACAAGGAAAAGAGTGTAAATATTTAGGCACCGGCATGACTATTGTGATTTGCGAATCCTCTTGAGGAAGGTGTTTGGTAGTTTCCCAATGGAGTTGTCGTCGCTCCGAGTGACTAGAAGATTGTTCTTGTTTGTGGCAGCTGCAGGTGGAGGTATCAAAGCGAGGACATATTGTCCATTCTGCGGTTGAATTGAAAAGAGAGCACGTACCTCTGTGTACGATTTTTACAGGGCGCCGGCAACATTATCTGCAGGTGTTGTGAAATCATCGCATTTTGTGGTGTAATTTTGACTTGCTTACGGTGAAATATAGGCTTTTGGCTTGCTTGGTATTGCATTTTGTGGTGCAATCTTGACTTGGTTATTTACACGTGTTGTGCAACAATTTATATTTGGTTATAAAGAAATATGTTTTATCTGTTTAAATTGATTCACTCTAGACACGTTTGATACATGTGTAGAAAGCATTTATAGTGTAGGGTACCCTTTATTCGCTGGTTACTCCATATTCCAAAGTCAAAACAAAAAAAGTCTAAACTCATGCGGATAATCTATGTTGTGCATTTATTGTTGTGGTGAATTTGGGTTCAGAAGTGGCCATCAGACAAAGTCAAATCCTAGGTTGAACAAATGTGTTACGTACTTACATAATCTGTAGGTTAAAAACAAATTTATAGTCTGTAAGTAATCGATATTTGGGTAGAACATAAATGTTATCGACTGCTTCATTGTATATGATTTTTTTGTCATAATTTGACGGCCTCCATGGTCGAGGGGTAAGGCTCTCGACTACGAATCCAAAGGTCGCGGGTTCAAATCCCGGCATGCGCAAGTAATTTTTATTTAATTAATTTGTGTTGTTTCACAATTAATTCATTTAAAAATAATATAGAGTATATTTGCGCACGTTCCAGAGTGGAAGATACTTTCAGTATCGCCCTGGTGAAAGACCACCATTCAGAATTGAAACGTTGCTTGAAATGCCATTTAGCTGTTTGGTGACCAGATCTGAATAGCCAGCTACTTCCCCACCTCTCTCTTCTCCTTCTCCTTCCCCTCCCCAATACCTTCAGCCTCACAACATTCCCCAATTGGGAATGCCATAGTCTCACTGGCTCCAGACGGTTGGGAGCAGTTGGGACTCTTGTGAGGTATTCATATATAAAAAAAAAAAATAATAATAATTTTACAAAATACTAATTATAACATACTGTTGAATTTTTTCTAGCTTAACTAAATCTAGTTCTTAATTAATTGATTAATTGGTGTAATTTTCATGGTTTATGGTAGCGTATAATATTTGGTCCCTTTGGACAATAAACCCGTATGCAAAATATTATTTAACTTATTGAAGCTTTACACTTCATTGTAATATTAGATAGAGCGGATAGACTAGAGGTTCTGAGATTGAGTCTCAGTCGCGACCTTATCTTTTTTTTATTTTATTTGTCTTCTTTTGTTTCATATTTTCAATGAGAGTTATTATTATTATTTTCAATAATAAAATATTATGTTCGTAATTATTAAAACTGCGAATTCGTTATGGCTATTTTCATGATTGAATAATATTATCATTTGTGAGGTTATTTTCTTTTCACAGAAAAACTCAGCGAGTTTTTCCGGAAAATAAATCTTATTTCGTAAAAGGTGTAATGATTCAGTTAGGGCAGATTTTTGATAATGCAACTGCAATTTTCGTTTCCGTGAAGAGAAGATATTAAGTACAAACTTTCCTCTTTTGAACACACGTTGAACGGTGTGCAAATGTCCCATCACCTTGAAATATTTTCCTCTTGTTGATTGTTTCATGTGAATATTTTATAAGAATCCCAATTGGATGGAGCGAGTAGAACTATTTCATCCCCAACTTCATCTTTAATAAATTCTTCCGAATTTGTTCTTAGTTTAACTATTACTTATATATGGATTTTTTTTCAAATAAATTAGGTGCCTACTTAAAACAAAGATTTCTGTACATGTTTTTGTAATTATTGTAAGCCGCAATGTAACATCTTTTCACTAACTGAAAACAAACTTGTTCACCTCAATCCTTCCTTACCTAGTGTTTTTACCTGTTAAACGTAGTGGTAATTTTTTTGTTTAATCTCGTACAAGGAAGTAACATAATTTTCTACGTATAACCTATCATTATCATTATCGTACACGTGCCACGAGGATGGTAGAGTTATATCAGGCACGCGAATGGAACCTTCAAAATTTCTTGCCTATTAAGGGTGGGTCTAACATGTTGTAATGTCTTGTTTGCGGAACTACAAGACACCCCGAGCGGCCTAATGAATTTCCAGGCTACCTTATCAATTAAGGGTACAGAAGGCGTAAGACTATAAATCCAACTAAACTACCCCTTTACTTGTTAGGTAAGTCTCAAATTATACCCTCGTCTTAAGCGTTTTGGGGGTTGGTGAAATTATTGCTGCTCCACCACGTCAAAATGTCGCTTTCTTTTCGTGTTCAAAAGTTTACCGAGAAGTTATACTTATATTCCTTTTGTATTGTCATGTTAATGTTATAGAGTATTCATATTTTGTTAAATCTTAGACGTGTGTACACTGTGTGAAGTAATGTTTTGTTTAAACAAATGATTAAAACTAAAGTTTTCATAGTATTACGGGTTCATAAATATATAAGTAAGAAAATTCATGAAGGTGCTAGGATAACACTGATTAGCAAACAAATTTCTGACATACTTGTCTCAAAGAGAATAGGAAATATAGTGGAAGATGTGCATAGCTGTTGGGAAGTTAAATGTTATTCTAATTACTTCCTGGCATGAGCGATACTGAACAGGAAATTTATCTAGTACAAAGGGACAATGGACAGAGTAGAACTGAATGACAAACTGAGAAATTAAAGAAGCCAGAAACATTAAATGTGTACAGTGAAGCATTATAGGCAAAATTAAAAGTAGTCCCACTAACCGATGAGTTGAATGTGGATTGGAAAAATACAAAACAGTCTATTATTGCAAGTGTCAATGAAAAGCAAGGAGAACAAAAATGGAAAGGAATGCAGAATGGTGTGATTATAATTGCAGACAAGTACTAATCGAAAAGAATGTATTAAGAAAAAATTATCTACAAAGAGAAATAGTAGAAAATGTATTTATAAAGAAAAAAGGGAAATCGCAACAAAACTATGCAGAGAGAAGAAACGGGAAATGTATAAAGAAGCTGTGAAAGAAATCGCATCAACCCAGACTCGTGGAGTTGGTGCTGGAAATATGCTTAGAGAAAGATGGACATTGTGGAAAGATGGAAAAAAATACTCCATAATATTGTTAAACTATACCTATAATGAATACGAGAAACAGGATGAAATAGTTTACCCCACCGCTGAGAAGATCATAAATTAGCTTGAATTAAAGTGGTCATTAGAGAACGCTAGAATTGTATATTCACAAACTAATTATCAATATCCAGAAAAATCAATTACTGGCTGAGGATTGATAAATGGGAATAATTGTGTCCATTCTGAACCAGGAAGACAAAACAGAGTGTGTAAGTCATAGAGGAATCACAAGCCTCCATACCACATACAAAGTCTTCTCCTCTATAGCAAGTTACTTTAGCTATCGTGAAGGTATTGTAGGTGAATATCAATTGCGGCTTCAGCTCCAACAGATTCACCATTAACCATATTCATTTCATGAGGAAAATAATAGAAAAGCCCGATGAATATAGTATGTATGACTCTCCACCATCTGTTCAATAACTTCATATAAACTTTAGTTTACGTAAATAGAGAGAATATGCTCCATTGTCTTATAAACTGGTAATGCCCATAAATCAATTAATAGACAATGCACCATCGGAATCTAATGCTGCCATAAATGTACAAAACTCGTTAACGGATAGCATAGAAATCGATTCCGGAGTACGACAGGGGGATACCCTCTTTCCCGTGATTTTTAACCTGGTGTTGGAAGCTATGGTACCTAAAATAATGGACTGCATAAACTAAAGTAAATTGCAAATGGGAGCATATGCCAATGACATAGTAATTAACGCCAGATCTAAACAAAGCATCTTCCAACGAAGTGCTACCTTAAAAGGAGAAGCAGAAAAGTTTTTGCTGCAAATAAACTCTCCGAAAGCAGATGGTAAACATGCGTGAGTAGGAGACAATCCGAGATGTCAGTGTAGGTCAGCGGATAAAGGAGACAATCCGAGATGTCAGTGTAGGTCAGCGGATAAAGGAGACAATCCGAGATGTCAGTGTAGGTCAGCGGATAAAGGAGACAATCCGAGATGTCAGTGTAGGTCAGCGGATAAAGGAGACAATCCGAGATGTCAGTGTAGGTCAGCGGATAAATGAAAGGGCTGAAAATTTTACCTACCGTGCCCAGGCACTTACTTCAATATACAGGAACGAAGGGCTAAACATCCGTTTGCTTGCTGAAGGCAGATGCTGCTATACCTCTAAAGGACTACGAGGGTCGAAAATTCTTAACAAAAGAACCAAACTGCTTATTTATTAAATGAAATTAAGACGAGTTTACCCATGGTTGTGAGATATGGAGCCTAATGCTAATTGATGTGATAAAGCTAGCAGTTTTTAAACAAACAATTCTACGAAAAATTTTTAACCTATTCTAGGAAATGGATCTAACAGAATAAATATGAACCATTAACTAATCATGAGATCATTGTAAGGTTATGTGGGTCCCCTGCGATGGGTTGTTAATGTGGAAAGAATACTAGATGATAGGATACAAAAGTTATGTCCAAGTGGGAGCCCCATCGGAAGCGACCCAGAGGCAGACCGAGAAAGAGGTGGATAGACTGCGTGGAAAAGGATTGGAGAAGAACGGAAAAGATGGAGGACTAGAAAAGGTTAATTGCGAGAGATCGCAGTCCATTGAGAACATTTGCGGAGGAAGCCAAATCCCACACTCAGATGTAGCGCCGTCATGATGATGTTCAATTTTTATTTTTTTTATTTACATTTTACCAAAGAAAAAAAAATACAATCCAAAAAGTTCCTATAAACTTCTTTTTTGTAGTTTGTCTAACGAGAGCTTATTATTTAAAACTCAAAATTTACAGACAAGGTTACAAAATATATAGAATAAAAACATTAAAAAAAAACGTATGTAACAAACTTAATTAATAATAATAAACGAAAGCAATAAATCATAAATAAAATAATATTCATTAATTGATAAACTAAAGTTCTTAAAAACTTAAGACAAGATTTTTGTGCATAGCGCAAAGGGTAACAATTATTATTTTTATAAACAATAATTATTAATCTAAAACACTCATCCAAATTGAAAAAACCTTCCGAGCAAAGATAAATGTCGCCGGCAGGACTCGAACCCGCACCCTTCTAATGTCCGGTCAGATGCTCTATAATAATAATAATATTTATAATATATTTAAATAAAAATTATTAAAATTTATTTTAATATATTCTCTAATAATATTCTCTTGTTATCTAACACAAATAGCTTCTTTCAGCTAGCCAAGTTTTCGATGTGTTTATTAATTGTTTAGTTTTAATATAGTTTTTTTTCTTTTTATTTCAGCGGGTAACATATTTATACAGCAAGGAATAATGTGATCTAAAGTTCTTTGTCAATATTGGTTTTTATGCTTAGGGGAACCATTAATCATTCATTAAAATAAATAAATAAAAATAGACATGTATGTTTTTATTTTGTACAACTACATTTTAATCAAAAATTCTTAGTGGCTGATTTACAGCAGTCGAAATTTTTTTAAATCAAAATAACAATTCTTTTTAATAAATGACATGAATCGAAGAATTCCATGAAACAAAGTATTACTGATAGTCATCAGAAACCGAATTTTTGATATTTAGATTATAACACGCTATCAACTAATTACATACCTTGGGTTATTGGGGTTTATTTATTGTTGCTACTAATCATGTCAGAATGTGACACTATGTTCGTGTTTATCATTTATCATGTAAAAATGTCAAAAATTGTTTAAAAACAACCTAATTTATTAATAATTAATGATTCCAGCTACCGTTTAAAACTAAATATGAAAATATACAAGATGTACCAGCACGTTCCCAAAATTAACCAGTGGTTCTTGAACTTATTTGGATTAAAACATGTAGCTTTGAATGAAGGCATGAACTTTATCAATGAGGTGATTGGCGAATTCCGAAAAGCCGTTATTATTTAAGCATCTTATCTTTCCATCTGGTATTATCTCAGATTTCTATTTCATGCAATCTCATTTTCTCTTTGTTCTATGTTATGTTCTTTCTCATTCTATTTTGTATATATAAACACACACCATGTATTTTTGATCAGTTTAATTTTGTACCCTGATGATGCTTGTGATAAGCGAAACCGGTCGGTCCTAATAAAAATTAAATAAAATTCTCGTGGTTATAAAAAAAGTTATTGTTTTATTTTCATTAAAAGATTTTTGTTGTTGTTTGAATTTGAAATTTTTTTTAGTCTAAATAAGCTCAGGAATCACTCGTTAAAGTTTGTCGGATACGTGGTGATATTCTCTGTATATTTAATGTAATTAAATATAATCGAATCCGTAACCTATGTACCATCATTGGTAGTTTATATACGGATTCCATGATTTTTATGATACAAACATTAAAAATAATAAACAACGGCGTATAGTAAAGATTGTGAGAATCTACTACTGTAGCTATATTTTACTAATAATACTCCGAAAATCACTCAAGAAAAGTAAGTACTAAATACGAAACTATTTACACGTTGATAAGAATGTCAGACAGCATTCGGGTTACGTTAATACCTGTGTAGACCGGATCTTGTATTAGAGCGTTCACTTCTATCACCGTTTTCCAACGCACGGTAGACAGTAATATGGTTATTGTACACATCATTACAATTACCCCGACTCATCAGCAGTGTTCAGCAAGAACTAGAAGATCTATAAACTCGGCAAAACACTAAGAAAGACGTTTACATCGCACTAACTTAGTGAATGTGTTTAGCTTATTTACATATGTAGGAAATTGTTTTCTTGTTCAGATCGTAAATGGCACACTGACGACCTCCGTGGTCGAGCAGTTAACATTCTCAACTCCAGATTCATGGGCGGTGGGTTCGAAACACGGCGTGCGCAATAATTTATTTTGTTTTTTACATTTACTCCAAACGGGAGGCCCTGATGAAAATAATTTCACTCAGGTCGTCTTATTTGTACATGCTGTGTAGAGGGTTTTTTTGAAAAGAGGAAGGAGTGAACCTGGGTCTTGAAGAGATCCATGTTGTAGGAGAAGGAAACGCAAAGGCCGGCAAATCATTCCATAGCCGATCTGTACCTGTTATATGAATAAAATGTCAACTGTGTACAGATGTTGGGCGCGCGTTTGGCGTATTTCCCGACTGTGCTTCAGTGCCAACGTAATCAATGACGCTAGTTCCTCAGAGAAGCTTCCAATGAAATACCGATAGAACAGGTACAGCATTTCCACCCGACGTCTGTGCTGCAAATTAGTGGTGGGCGAAGCGGCTCGGTTTAGTGAGCCGGATCACTAAATCAGCTCTCTGTAAAGACAATCCATATAAAAACTGGACGAAAGAAGTATCGTGTAAGAGCCTCTTAAGGACGAGAGGGCATGGTGTGGGGGACGCGAATCGTCGTTGAATCAAGCCGGATCACCGAACCGGTACACTACAAAGAGCTGATTTAGTGATCCGGCTCACTAAACCGAGCCGACTCGCCCACCACTACTGCAAATATCGCCATCCGTCTGTTAAAATCCATCAAACGGACCACCCGTTTCTGTATAAATTGAAAGGTTTTTTCAAGTATTTTGGGGCTTTAGCCCAGCAATGGCTGGTATAAAATACGTATGTTATTTCACACAAAATTACAAAAAAAATGCATATTATGTTGCTTGCTCCATCTCCTAAATACTTATATGATGGAAACTATACACCGTATCGACTGAGTTTCATAAAGAAGAATAATGTATTAAATATGAATGGAATAATATAGACATAATAGAACTGCAATAAAATGTACGGCATCAAAAGCTCGGCATCCCCTTCACCTGAAAATCCCATTCACCCTGCAATATCAAGTCACTTTCAAATCTAAAAGATCTCGTAAAATTGGGCTTATCTTTGGCCGGGGGATGTCCCCATGAAACCAGCTTTCAGACATTAAGCACTCTACCTAATATAATATATACCTCTATACAGATTTATGTTCGGAATCTGTTGTATAAAAGCTGGCTTACCGCTGACACGGAATATGCTAGTTGAGACTTTTACAGTAATTTAGTAAAAAAATGTCCTCTTGAAATATGGTTTTTATAATTGAAAAATGTTTCGAGTGCATTAATAATAATTTTACAATAATAAAAACACTTAGATAAAATAGCATTTCATTTTTATGTTACGCAATTAGAGCTGATGCAAAGAGCGTATTTTTCCTTAGGATTCGGTGTATTGGTTTACGTATAGTTTATCCGACAATGATATTCTTGTACATCGTCAATGAGAACATCCCTTTGTCTTGCTTACAGCTTCATATTGGTATTTGGCGAGAAAGGGACAGTAAATGTGTACGATCATCGACAGCATTCGACAAGTTTAACAGTATCTTATTTTTCTTAAAAAAATTAACTTATTGGAATTTTTATTCCTTTTTTTTTTCTGAAGTTGAATAACATGTTTGAAACATAATGTACATTGATAACGCTATTTAGCATTGTATAAGTATGACTGTTGTGTTCGACTTAACTCTGGTTACGATGCTTATACAAAAGTTTTCACTATATTCAGTGCTGTAGCTAAAAAATGGAATAAGGAAAATCCTAGCCGCCACTAGGAAACGCCTCCATTCCTTTCGGTTTTCTGCTATACCCCCCCTCCCAGTCACATAACATTGTGACCTTCAATGGACCATTTTTGGTTTTTTAGTCTAAAATTTATTTTGAAGACCAACAGTTTACATAAAAAAGTAAGGTGTGATATATTGTAACATAAATTAGACCATGTACAAGTTTCCACTTGGATGTACATATGTAAATGAATTTAGTGATTAAAAAGAAGTATACATTCAAATTGAGAAGTATAAGTTCAAACAAGAAATATAACTTAAAAAGGTTACATTACAGGTTGTTTACATGAGTTGTGAAATGGAAAAGTGATGGAGGGATCGATCTAGTTAAAATGGGATATACTTTGTATTACTTCGTATTTAAAAAACAATTATATATAAATACGGACAGTTAAAAGAATGGTGAGTTTTTTTTAATATTAATACCGGAACAAGAGTCCCAACTGCTCCCAACCGTCTGGAGCAGTGAGACTATGGCATCCCCAATTGGGGAATGTTGTGAGACTGGAGGTATTAGGGAGGGGGGAGAGGAAGGTGAGGAAAATCCTAGCTATTCAGATTTGGTCACCAAACACGGCTAAAAGCCAATTCAAGCAACGTTTCAATTCACCAGGGCGATACTGAGAGTATCCTCCACGCTGAAACGTGCGAAAATATACTATATATATATGTATATATATATATAAATATACATTTTTTTTTTAATGAATTAATTGTGAAACAGCACAAATTAATTAAATAAAATTTACTTGCGCACGCCGGGATTTGTACACGCTTCCTTTGGATTCGTAGTCGAGAGCCTTACCCCTCGACCATGGAGGCCGTCGGTAGCACATTGTTATGAGATGAGCAGGTACCTGAGGTTATAAAGACATGAAAGATCGCCTCTGTGACTTTAGGGTGTGTGATGCAGGGTTAAAAATGTCAAAGCGTAAATAGCATGTGTTGAAATTGTTTAATGCGCGATAGATGAAGGAGTTGTGCTTTGAATTAGTACTAAATCGAGGAAGGCGAAGAAAATTGACGGATCTGCTATATATGATATTATCATATTAACATCATCATAATCTGCAGTATTACACTTGAAGTGTTCCGGCTGCCTCTAGGAAGCACTTCGACTCTCATCATTTTCCTGTTGTCTCTATTTAATTCCTTATGCTAAACGATGCGGCAGTTTCCTTCGCGCCGTCCAGCCACTGTAGGTCTCTCAACGCTCTTTCGTCCTGCTGACAAAGTAAAAAAAAAAAGTCTTAGTTGTTGTTTATTTTTCATCTTTCCATCGTGCCCCACCTCTATTAATCTAGTTTAATGTTTTCTATGGATTCTTCCTAGCATGGATAAAATAAACAATGAATATTGGCCATGAACCATTACTAGTTTGAAACCAAACTCACCAAGGTGTGATCAACATCGTTCACCTATACTGCTGCATAGCGGCATCATGCATTTTATTTCTACCTATACACAAAACGCATAACTTTCATTATATCCGCCGATTTGATAGTCCGTGCAGTTTGGTTATATCTTGTCAACAGTCGGCAAGCTTCTATGCTATATCTCAATATGTTTCTATTATTATCTATTGTTATCTTTTATCCTTTAATAGTGATCAAATTGACCTTTTTAATGAATATTATAAGGCTCAGAGTTCGAAATGGAATTTGAATCATGATCTTAAAACAGTTAGATAATTTAAGATCGCTATAGTGGTGCACTCACATGGTTTTAGTGGCACAAATATAAAACTGGAAATGAAAACTTTGATTTAAAATTATTAGGAATCCTCGTGAGGTCACTTTTGGTTCCACAAAGGCCATTCTTGTTTGTTTTTACATCAGCGTGGCTTAACTTTGTCTGAACCAGTGGCGCACCGCAGACATGCACCATTGAGCGTCTCTAGGATATTTATATTAAGCTAACATTAAGCCAATATAAAGGAAAGTACAAAAAAAATGAAAATCAGGAACGATAAATAGATTTTTGGAAGAAATTCGATTAGAAAATTTTTCGACAGCTTTATTAATCAATATTTTACCTACATAACCTACGTATCAGGAACTTATATATTATCATACATTATCATATACTTGTATATGCGGGGGTCTTATTCAAAACTGCCTATTTCCAAAAATCGAACTTTTCAGCAGAGCCAAAAAACGGTACCGACTCTCACAATCGTAATACTATGAAAATTTTTTCATACGATTGAAAAATAAATGGAATCATTGCTGTGATTTATTAACTTGAAGTTGGATGCATTATATTATAAATTCATAATTTTATTTTGCAAACACGACTTTTTCCTTTATATCCTTGTGTCTGTCCCTCAAAACAATAAAAAAATTTGCAAGTACGGTGAGCGCTTTATTAGGTCCACTTCCTGATTAAGTTTCCAGTCAGGAAAACGAAAAAAAATCCTTTACTTCATTGTTTTCAAATTTGGCAACTGTCAAATACTTAGTAAAAAGTCAAATACTTAATAAATATCTTAGGAAAAATAGCAATTTTTTTTTCTCAAATTTCTATTGGAAATATTACGCATTGCCATAACACGAAACGTAGTCACTATTACAGGAAAATGTACATATTTTTACGATGGAAATAGTCCGTTTTGTAAAAAAAGGGTGTTTTTTGAGATGAAAAAATAAAAGGATTTTGTCATTTTATCGTAAAAATTAATAACGTCAGTCGATTATTTAGCCCCGAATTAACCTATATAACTCAATGTTGCTCATTTTGGAAATAGGCAGTTTTGCATTACAACCTTACATACCACATGTTATCATGTGGTATGTAATTGTGTAATGTGTGGATACCTACACATTTATCATGTGTTTTTTTTGTTATCTTAAAAAAAAAAACTTTCTACCTTTTTATCTTTGCATTGTACTAACACTGTTCCGTAAAATAAACATAACCACTTACTAGGTATTACATAGAGACATGTCTTTGGTATACCGATCCTTTTTATAATTTTCTCAAATCTTGTAATTTGTACAATACTCATTTTATACACGTATTGTTTGTTTCTAAAATAAATAGAAAAATATATAAATAAAGATACATACATACGCATTTTTAATACATTTAACCATTTGCAGTTCCCGAGATCACAACTAGCGAACATTATCAAAATTTGTGGTTAAGGATTATTCTGCTTTGGAATCTTGTTATTAGGAACCATAATATTGAAATAACGACCATTTGGCCTTAACCCTAAAAGACTAATAACATTTTTTATTGGTAAAGACTAATCATTTGTCATTTTGACTAACATCCTTTGTCACACACAAAATTAATTGTTCTATGCGAATTACATTTCGTCAGTTAAGATACTTCAAAGCTCCATTGCGTATGATGGTATTGACGCCGCGGGCGGATATTAGTTGCGTTGTCTTGGAAATGATCATGCTTCCAGCTAACCGTCCAGGCCAGGTAACTTATCAGAACAATGTACTCGTTTTCCCGCCTACAAGCATTTACAATGTATCTAATGTTTTATCTTGTTACTTTTACATATATAAAGTGGGCATATAACGAAAAGTGGCCAAGTCAAGATCCCTGTCTGTTGGCGGACCAAGTCTTCCTAAGTCCTTCGCATAGACACAAACGTACAGCTTCTCAAATCAGAATATTTTTGAAGTGCTTAAATCCAAATATAATTTAAATAAAAAATGCAAAAAATCGTCGATCTTAATCTGACAAAAAACAATTACTTTGACTGGGCCACTTTTCGTTGTATGCTAGAGATATATATGTCTTTTTATGCACCTATTCGTGCTTTATTATTTACAACATATTTTCCCAACATGAAATATATCTTACTAATATTACCTAGCTGTAAGAATTTAAAATGTATCTCATTTTCTATATTAAGTTAGTATTTTTTTCTTTTATCATTCCAATATTGTATTACCTATATCTCAAATCTCAATTTTTGCTTTGATGTACATGTTCTTAACGTCTACACTACATGTCTATCTTTTATTGCTTTACACGCTCATAGGGGCTGTTTATTGCTTACATATTTCTTGAAGTTGAAGTTATATTATGTAAAATCCGAAAGGCGTTAAAGATTCAAATAAATAGATGAGTTTAGATAATACTCATACATCTTGGTACATAAAACTAAAATGAACCACCAAGCCGTCTTTAAAACTGGATTAATAAACCATAATTCATATTTTCATATGAAGCAGTAACTTGGTGATGTGACATAATTAAAAAAAATAAAACAACAACTTTGCTTACATCATTTTTATTTGTTTTATACTTTTGGCGACCGGGTTTCGCCACCACTATAGCTTCTTCAGGGCATATAACAAATGATAGTGATGTTAACAAGGTTATTGTTTTATTTTTTTAAATTAAACTATAATTCTTTACATTATTATAATCAAATTTATTTATTTATACATGTACAATACATTTTATTAAATGAAAAGATTGATATATTAAAATTTTCATTGGTAAAGTACCTATTACGTATGTCCATACGATATTTTATTAATTTTGTCTGGGGTGAGAATGCTTCTTAACTGATGAATGTATGTGTGACAAGTAATAGTAAAAAGAAAGAAGGTGTGTGGAGAGAGGAGTTGGAGAAGTGTAGAGAAGTTATGAAATCAAGATTTGTAACTGACTATGAATAAAAGTTTAAAGAAAAAATAAGTGTAATTTTAACGAAATTTTTATCAAGCTAAGAAAATTTAATAAATTTGTTTTGTGTGTTTTTTTTTTCACGAAAATTGTCTTAGTCTGTTAATTCCAAAATTTAAATATGAAGTGAAGCATTTTTTTATCTTTTATTTAAGACTAATGACATTCATAAAATCGTCTACGTAACTAAACGTACACACATTTTTCCGACAAGTTGCCTGTGTTTTTTCGCGACACCACGTAGACGGAAAAATTACCATATTTTATTTAATAAATTAATAATGTGTACCCAGAGTGTGAATTTGATTATTTTCGCCCGACAGCCCAAGGACCAAACGCCCTCTGAAGGGACGATATAATAAATTCAAGGATTACTTTGCCAATTTAGGCCTTAAGTAGGAAGACCGCCGACCGGCCTAAAGACCCGACCCCAACAAAACAATCCCTTGAAGAATGAGACACCAAAATAAGACAAATAGTAATAAGAGACAAACTACCAAAAAGCTCAATTGAAAAACATTAATAAACATCAATTTTCTTTACTACACGCCTTTCTACTTTTCGTAACTTTCTTAAATTATATTCTTAACTTGATTAAATGAGTTGTTTGGTGCGCGGTGCACTTTTTAAGATTAAAACAAAGGCACTTTAGAAAAATGTTGCCATTACTCCTAGCATTTCGTTCCTCTCTAGTGTTGATGAATTATTATCTTTTTGTTTAGGTGGTGAACGACTGAGTGGTATTCTTGAGGTAGTGAGGACTGGTCCAAGGACTTAGCGAAACATAAGGGTGCCTGTTTTGTTGATGAGATGGGCATATTGTTTTTAATGTGATTATAATTTATAAAACGGGGAGCGTGTTCCTTAACCGCTACAGTTTAGTCACGGTGATATTTTATTTCGGAAATTTGAATTTTACATAGAAAAGGTGAGGCAATTATTTAGAAGTGCACAGAGCGAGAAACTTTATCTGATTACTTTGTAATGGCCATGGAAAATATTTAAAATATCAGTTTTTATTTTTATTTGTAATGTTTTGGGTAGGTGAAAATCCGAAGAAATTGTTTAAATATATTTTTTTAATTCAACATAAAAGATAAGGGTACCCACTCTTCTTCTTCTTCTCCACGAACCTTTTGATGTTCAGCTTTAGACATGAACCTCTCTCAAATGCTTTCAGTTTTGCTAATTCTTGGCACATTTGGTTTTGCTCTCATTCATCCGAAATATGTCATTGTTTCTGATTCCCATAGACCCCAATCGACGATACTGGAAATCCAACGGTTATGTGTCATCTGTGCTACCTGACCAAGATTGCTCATAATCCTTTCATTGGTCTTTCAAGAGAAGATAATCAATAAGATGTTTTTGACAAGAGTCCGAATAATGGAACTCTTACGGTCGTTCTTCCCAACTATTTGAGTGATCAATCTGAGGCACCGATCAGCCATGTGTTTTATTGAGAGGTCGCTTTGTTTATCTGTTTCCAAGCATTTTTAACATAGAACCTCCTGTTGTATGTGCACATCTATATTTTGTCTGTGGTCATATCCGTACGACACTGTCAATGCTAATGTCAACCTGTGACTGTCAATAAATAACCTCTTCAACAAATGTAATGTTTTATTTAATATAACAAACATTAAACCTCCTCAAATGTCTATAAAAGTTGTTACGTAACGAATTTACGATAGTTAAGACGCTTCTCGTTTCCCGTGCATAGACATCTAGCCGTTTGTTAAAAAGTCCGCGAGATTATTTATGGTTCCGGGCTCCGCGACCGGAGCGACAATTCCTCCCATCATCGGCGTCGCGTGGCTCGCCAGAGAACCACCGGGCCACACTTGCGCCCTTCATCCGGCGCGCGCTTGACGCCCAGCAACGGCCGTTGGCCCAAAGAACCATACCGGCATTGGAATCGTGAGGTTGTGTGTTAAAAGGAAGAGCTAATTGCCGTTAGAAAATGGCCGCTATGCGTGGGTGAGCGTCATCTCGCTCACCACGCATTTAGACACTGTAAACCCCTTGTCCTTGTATAAATCTATCTAGTAAAGTCAGTAACGAGTGGATAACTCACCGTGAACTGCCAGATGCTGACCGTCTGGAATTGAGTGTTCCTCGGCATCACACATTTGTAATGGAAGAACGTGCAACCAGACGCAGATTGACCATGTAAGGTGTTCTTGAAACCCCTTTATCTATGCTGTATTTAACTGAATTCTAGCAGAACATACCCTATTCTAGATTCACGAGAGAGAGAGATATTTGAACCATTAGTTAGGATGTATAATGTGAAGATTTGTGTATAATTACCCTATGTATAAATTGTGATTGCTCTCCCTTAATAAACCCTGGCTCGAAGACGCATATCTTTCATTTGGTAGTTCTAGTACCTTTGCCCATGAGCAGATCTGAGGCAGCAGCCGCCTCACGACGTTGCGGATAGGAGATTAGATGTTCCGCCTACTGAGCTACCCAAGGTAAGCCATGAGTCAGTCGCTCCATCATCTGGCGAGTCAAAACCTGAACTTCTAATTCCAACACTAGGCCCCACCGTGTCAGTTCCCCAATACTGGTTCCAACTTGGGGGGCCGCCTTTCTAACCTCTTACAAAGTGTCCACTTTCGTAGTCAATAAAATAGTGCATGCTCACTTTTATAATCAATAAGATGTACAATTAACAGAGATGAGTTACTATTGTATTTATTGTGAATACACATAATTTGTTTCAAAATCTTATACAATAACCAAACTTTTATATTTTACAAATTAATGCATTAAAAATATGTTGAAAATAAAGTATTAGATTAACTTTTGCAAATGCCGCGAAAGTACATTGTTCGTTTCGTAGATTTAACATTTGACGTTTCTCTTCCGTGAAAATCAAATAAAACGTAGCTTATAATAAGTAAAAAAAGTTAGGTTCTTTTCAGATTTTTTCAAAATGTGCAAAGAACAGGTTTTTGACATTCGAAAACGGAAATAAATATCTGTCGTTCAATATTTGAGTCCACTAAAATAGATCGCAAACCAATAATAAAATTTGAAATTTCGGTGACGTTTTTATTATTATCATATTTATTATTAATTATACTACAGTTAAAGATTTTAATTATTTGACGGCCTCCACGGTTGAGGGGTAAGGCCTTCGACAACGATTCTGAAAGTCGAGGGTTCAAATCCCGGCGTGCGCAAGTAAATTTTATTCAATTAATTTTTATTTGAAAAAAAATGGAAAACGGAAGAATTCTAATAAGAACGGATATTTCCAGGACGTTTGGGTTGTTTTGTTGACCGTGCCATATCAAAACCGTGTAAAAACAGAATTAACTGTATATTCGTTCTTATTTTCTGTATCTATAATATCGTCGCTGCATTTATAATACAGCTTATGTGACGTTTCGTATATTCTGAGATGATCGAATAAAAACTGTTTTAAAAAATAATTGCAAGGCTAGATTTGAAAAAATATTTTTTACAATTATTAGGCAAGCTTTCCAGCTAAAGAAATCTATTATTTTTAGCAAATCCTGTCTTTGCAATTATTTTTTAAAACAGTTTTTATTCGATCATCTCGATCATCTCAGAAACGTCATATAAGCTATATTATATATGCAGCGACGATATGCAGATTTTATAAATTTATTTTTTATATAAAATATAATTTTTTTTTTCCAATAATAATAATTTTTCACGCCTGAAACAAATTCGAACAAAATATAAGAAAAAAATTCAATAAGCCGCGTGCATTACGATTGCTTATCGGTTCAGTGCGGAATTCTAAAGCTTTCAGTGAACTTTTAATCGTATTTTCGAAACCGTAGATTTTTTTTTTGTAAATGTGTATTACATTTTTGAAACGTAATTCCAAAAAAATTTTTTTTTGTTATTAATTATATAAAGTTAATTTATTGACATCTGAACAGCCATATTATGAGTGTGTAATTTAAATTTTATGATTACTGTTTTTAAATATACGTATACCAGGGGTGTTAGTTGAAGTTTGCCGGTTTTTTTAATAAAGAAAACGCTTAATTCTCAAGGGAATCTCAAAAATTTTAATCGATATTTTCGTAGGTAAAATCTACGCAAATACCTATGGTTTAAAAAGGATAATATCGCTAAATAGCTAATGATTCTAGCTGTCAATCAAAAGAATCGAAATCATTGGTGAACAAAAAGTCTTTAACCGGAATCGCTCTTCAAGACATATACACATATGCCGAGTTATATTATCAGAAGTGTTTTTCTTTCGTAAGACAATTCGTATTTTGATAGGAACTTCTCAAGTCTTATCTTAACATTGCGAAAAGAGCTTTAATAATAAAACCATTAGTCCACAAATATACTACTGGGTGTAGAATGTTGAAATACGTAACAGATGTTGTCAAATCGAAAAGACTATTTTTCTGCTTTTGTAAAATTGAGTCCGTACACTTGCAAAATACTGAAGTGTCTCACTTATCAAAATATCCGCCGTGATTGTCCCGACATGATTATTACGGCGGTGCTCAGATGCTCGCCGACTTTTCACCACTCCCCGCCGACCGGGAAACAAATGAGCTCGCTACAATGGAGGCGAAAGGAAAAGCAATCTTCCGGTGTGCTAGACCGGATGCTGGAAGGCAGGAGGCCGCCGGGCGCCAAAAGCTAGGGGTGGGTCGTACTGATCTGTGCCGAGGTGAGGCTGTACAGATCGCGTGTTGAAGGATTAAACCGGAAACGCTGCGGATTACTTAACAGGAGATCTAAGGGATTTAAAAAGGAGGGTTAAAAATAAACAACTTTTTTTATGATGTGTGTAGGTTAGATGGTTATAAAAGGTTTTTGCTGAGTTTTTATAAAATAACGTCGTATTTTGTTCGATCGTGTGAGACCCTGAATTACTTGTTTTTCAAATATTTTTTTTTTGTAAAAAGAAAGACAAATATTCCCCGGCTACTGAAAATATTTTAAAATCTCCTAATGTCATCAGACCAAGCGGAAAATGTTGCTTGTGTCGTAATGGAGGACTTAGCGAGCCGATGAATTTTCGGATCCAGACACGATGTGGACTCAGCCACTGACCGGTCAATTCTGTTACTCACACCAATATTCCCTACAAATATATCAATGCCATATGTATTATTACATGTATAATTTCTATTTTAGCACGTGTAGTTTACTTACGAATATTTTGATAGTCAATGCAGCTTAAATTTACTTTAAAATTAATGCAGTTCACGCAGCGAACTCTTTAAGAATAGGAAACCGGATATTTCATTTTATTTAGTCGTCTTTGCCAAGTTTTGAATCCGCAACCTCCGGACCCAAACTCAATATTTTGCTCTTTCAGTGAATTATTCAAGTACAAAGGCATACATAATAAAGAAACATCAAAAATACTAAAATTATCAGCTGCACAAATAGTTTTTTTTAAACCGATTACACGCTTTTGGTATTATGAATATAAATGGATTGAAAAATATACAGTCAAAGATCTAATCTTTAAGGCGAGTTTGTTTTTATCCAGATTCTCTCGAGAAACTTTACAAATTCATATTTTATATTCATATCGGAAATAAAACATTTAAGTAATATTTAAACTTTTTAAGAACTGAACGATGTTATAATAACGTAATTTATGAGTAATTTCGTTCATCCGATTTTCCGTCATAAACTGACAAGGATGGACGGATTGGAGGATTACAGGTGGAATGGATTTATATTGCCCGTTAGTAGGAAAAAAACTGAATGATGAATTTGGAAATTGTCATAAAAATATTTCGCCAACTTTTTCGGGGCTTAATAAAGAAACTTTGGCAATTTCGACGAAAGCTGTAGCAAAGTAATTGATCAACTCGAAAAGTAGGCACTAGTTGATGGGAAGCAGGAATGCTTTTCTTGTTTTTTAAATTAGTTGTTAAAGTTGATCGATGGTTTTCGAGACCGCACTGTTTGTAGTGGAAATTTTAATTTGAAAACTTATTTCAAATTATTATGAAAAATGATTTTTTACCCGGAGGAAGTTAAGTTTTTGATTGTGAAATATTTAAGCTCCCATCCCCTTAAAATACGAAAAATTATTTTTTTAGGAGGAGTCTTCTTTTATATGAATACCGCACAAAGGTCCCAAATGCTCCCGACTGTTCAGAGCAAGTGGGAAGAGCGATTCTAAATTGGGGGTATGTTCTGAGACTGAAGGTATTGGGAAGAGAAGAACTTGGGGAGGAGAAAGGTTGGAAGAGACACGGATCTTCAGATTTAATCAAATATTTCTAACGATTTCCATGTACCTATATTCATTTTCATTCAGAGATGAAACTTTCGATATAACCCTGGTACGATTAAAACATTTAGAAATGCGACGTCGTTTTCAATGCCTTCAGATAATACGTATAGCACCGAAGCCTAAATACCTTCATACTTCTTTCCCATATCCCATTTAATCCTAATGCTTAAGAGAATCCTACAAAATAATGCTATAATTTGAAGGACAATACCTTAATTTCAATCTCAAGAAATAATTCACCTTGGGGTAAGTGTGGTGTTAACATTCCAATAATTTAATGCAATAAAGTGTAAAGGACTGGCCTTAATAATAATAATAATAATAATAATAAATGTTTATTCCGGTATGTCGGAAGGTTAGCGCAGTCCCACACATTCCATATAAAATATATATATATTTTTTTTATTTTTTTATATGAATACCTCACAAGAGTCCCAACTGCTCCCAACCGTCTGGAGCCAGTGAGACTATGGCATTCCCAATTGGGGAATGTTGTGAGACTGAAGGTATTGGGGAGGGAAGGAGAAGGGGAAGGGGAAGGTGGGGAAATACCTGGCTATTCAGATCTGGTCACCAAACACGGCTAAAAGCCATTTCAAGCAACGTTTCAATTCTGAATGGTGGTCTTTCACCAGGGCGATACTGAGAGTATCTTCCACTCTGGAAATATATGCAATAGAATATATGGAAATATATGAAATATATGCAATATATGCTATATGCAATAGTTATTAAAAATATACAAAATATGTACAAGAGTTTTTAAAAAAAAGTAAAATAATTATAAGACAGTAGTATAAGGTGATACATCACACATAAAACTAAAATAATAAAAATAAAATAAATAAATAAAAAATAAGAATTTAACAAAATAAGTATATGAAAATAAATCATTTAAGGTGCTGCGGCATTTATTTTGTGAGGGGCCAATATATTTGTCCAGTATGCGTCGATGCTGGAGGCTGGACTGAGGCGGGCTTCCATGATGAGGATATTCCTGGAGCTGTTTATTCGTTCCCTCATTCCAGCCACCGTGGATCTTATAAGGGCTGCAAAACCGGAAACTCGCCCCTCCGTGAACATACTGGAAGCGCTGCAGTATCTGGGGAGGCCAAACATTATGTGGAAGGCGTAATTATACTGTACACGAAGTCTTTCCATACTACTCTTTAATAATCATACATATTTATAAAACTAGTAAATAAACTAAAGTAATGCGCATAAGGTCGCCAAAAGTCCAATTTAATCTTAATAATATATCTCATAATTTTAATTTCGTCCATAGGAATATTCCGAATAATTTTAACTGTGAAGTCTGAGAATTAGTTAAGGAGTATGTTTATCTTGCTATTTTACGATGGATTGCTATTTTACATAAGATAATTTTTTTTTTAAGATTTGTAAAAGACTTGGAACAATTTTTTGCAGAATTTATATTTAAAAAATATTTATACAAATGAATGCAACTCTAATAACAATTTACATGTCGCTAGCATAATATTTGATAAGATATGGATTAACAATATGGGGAAATACCACAAAAAAAAATCTGAAACGAATTAAAATGGTTCAAAATGCTATTGTAAAATAATTAGTTCTCCCTAGTATTTACAAATAGAGATATAGATATGGATATACCCTATTGGTATTTTAGAGTTCGATATTTGAAATTTGACCTATTAATGCTACATAATTGTAATTCAACATAACGTATTTAACGTAAAGAAAAATTGATACATTTATAATCCTAGATTCACGAACAACGACAGATTAATAGTTCTGAAATGTATAAATAAGTATGGACCGAGAACGTTGGAATACAATATACCTAAGATATTTAACTTATTGTCAAATAATTTCAAAAAAATATAACTCTATGAATAAGGTTAACCATATTTTGAAAAAGTGGCCGGAGAAAGGAATTGATAATGTGAATATTAACTTGAATGTTGATTGAATGGGAGGATAGATTTGTTTGAAAGAGTAATGATAGACAATGCGTAGATATTAACCCCTCGAGTCATTTTTGTCCCCGATGGGGAGTAACTAGACAGCAATAGAGTTTTTTTTTTCTTTTTACCGTTAGCTTCCCTGAGGGAACAAAAATACTCTACTGATAAATAGTTCCCCATCGGGAACAAAAGGGGATAAAAATTATGTATAGAAAACATAAAATAAATAATCATATATTGGTACCTGTTGACGAGATAGATAACTTAACCACCTTTCCATCTACTCTAGTCCTTTTTACCTTTATCCCACTCCTATGTTCCCCCCCACCCTCCCCTCCCCGACTGACTTTTTAAACTAATTGATGTAAAACTGTATATTGTCACACTTTACTCATAGTATTTATCATCAGCAGAGGAAAGTTTATAATTGGCATGATTTATTGTTTTTATTATTATACGAGATACGTATACCTAAATAATGGATTTGCTGTTAATTTTCCCAAAAATAAATAAAATAAAAATAAAATAGAATTATATTGATTGGTTTAACAGGACCTTATAATACATATATATTTTATTGTTTTTAATCAATTGTTTACCTACATTGATAAATTTTTGTGTATTTTCGTAATTTGTCTATTTTTACGTTATTATTTCTCTATGTTTATTATTTACCCATTCTTGTTATTATTTCTTACTATTCTGTGTATCCTGATGAGCCGCTTTCGAAACAGGTTGATATTTACATATTAAATAGTGATTTAGATAAAACATTCCTTATTCATTTTTAAAATTAAAACATCATTCATATTTCAATGTTTTCCGGTCGTACAATGTTTGCGAAAACGAGAATTTTTGCAGAAGCAACTTTCCGCTCTCTAGCAGTTCGAATAAAACAACTTAATGTGTTTCGACCCACCCTAGTATACGATTGGTGCTATATAAGAAAGGTATCGTGTGTGGACACAAATACTACATAACTAAGGGTATAAAATAACATCCATGTATATACATTAGTACCTCGAAAAACTGAATGTGTTCAAACGTCGAGTCCCTTTTTTGTGAAAGGAACTCGTAACTTTCTGCAGCACACAATAAAATGTAGAGCGATTGTTAATCAGAGTGTTAAAAAATAAATGCAAGGATAGAGACCGAAAAGTTGAACTACGGAAAAACGGATGCTCGCGTGGAAGATAGGGTAGGCTGCTGTCACGTAGAATGAAATTGTAAATATGTTCTTACTAGATTTTGCCTCGTGATATAAGTAATAATAAGTTTGAAGATAAAATTATACGTACGTCATATTACAAACGTCAGGATTTTTCTTTTTAATTTCAACTGTTTTTTTTTTAATTTCAACCTTGCCAACGTTGTATTATTTTTAAAAAATCTATACATATTCGTCATACAGGGAGGCCGCCGTAACCATGAAATTCTTTATTTTTGTTAATTTGTGGAATGTAGAATTGTAACGTACGGTTCGGACTTGAAAGGATCAAAAATTTTATGTACATAAGTACCCGATGCAATGCTAAATTGAAGTATTAACAATAATCCAGAAATTGCTCATAAAAATAAGTATTCGTGTCGAAGTTTTAATTTTCTTACAATATTAAAAAAATTCGACCCAACCTGTTGTACATTGTACGGGACAGTGGGATAATAGTAAAATGCGGGTAACTCCGAACGATCTGTTCTAGAAGGTTCCGATATCTCCACACGTCCACACCCATACCAACCGGGTCATAAAAAAGCCGCTTCGTAGATGAGAACGGTTAATATTTTCATTAAAAATTATGTAATATTTGCAACGTTCTTAAATGGTGGTATTTTGTTCTATTTATAGTACAGTATTCCGATATTCAATTTTACCAATGTAACTATGGTTTACCTACAAACTCGTACACTCGTACCTACAACTCGTACGAAATCACAGTTTTTGGTGTGGATTAATTAATTATTGATGTGGTTTATTTTTTTTATTTTTTTATATGAATACCGCACAAGAGTCCCAACTGCTCTCAATCGTCTGGAGCCAGTGAGACTATAAGGGCAAGCGGAAGGTGGGGAAATATTTGGCTATTCAGATCTTGTCACCAAACAAGGCTAAAAACCATTTCAAGCAGCGTTTCTATTCTGAATGGTGGTATTTCACCAGGGCGATACTGAGAGTATCTTCCACTCTGGAACCTGCGCAACAATATTTTTTTACAGTAATTCCACACAGGAGACGCTGAGGGAAATAATTTCCCTCAAGACCTATATCATCTTTGGGGATGCTGTGTGGAGGGTATTTTAGAGGATAGGAAGTAGTGAACTTGATTCTTGAAGAGACCCATGTTATAGGATGGAGGAAACACATAGGCCGGCAGATCATTCCACAGCCGAGCTGTTGAACACAAGAATGAATAGTAGAAGCGACCCGTTCTCATGTGACAATTGTCGACCGTGTGCAAATGTTGGGCGCGCGTTTGGCGTGTTTCCCGACTATGCACCGGTGTCTCTACCATTAAAATACCGGTAGAAGAAGGACAGCATTCCCACTTGACGCCTGTGCTCCAAAGATTGCAACCCGTTTGTTAAGATAGGCGAATCTATCAAACGGACCGCCCGTTTCTGCACAGAGTCAAGGGTTTTTTTCAGATAGTTTGGGACTCCGAACCAGAGGTGGCTGCCAAATTCTACAGTGGGGCGCACTTGCGATTTGTATAGGTTCAGCAGTTGTGTACTATTAAAGTATCTGCGGGCTCTGTACAATACGCCCAGCTTCTGAGAGGCTAACTTTACTCGAGTTCGATGAAGCCCAAAACCTGAGCTGGTCACTTAAGGTTACACCAAGCATATCAATGGAGGGCTTGTTGGGAATATTGCTTCCATTAAAGGAGAATAGATAATCATTTTGATCCCTTTTAGATGTAATCAGACATGATTGGGTCTTTGAAACATTAAATTCGACGAGGTTATTCTTACTCCAAGAGGAAACCCTCTCGAGGTAACCGTCCATCCTTTGCTTTAAAGCCCTCGGAGCCGTTGGAGTTTGTGTGCTCTTTGGGGGCTTGTCAAACACAAAGCAATCATGGACTGTACTGTCATCCGCGTAACAATGGATTGATGCACATGTCAAGAGGTCATTGATGTGCAACAAAAACAATGTCGGAGACAGAACCGATCCTTGTGGGACGCAAGCATTTAATGAATGCGGGGAAGAGACGAAACCATCAGCAACCATCTGAATCGATCTTTCCCTAAAAAAATCGGCAATCCACGTACAGAAGGAAACCGGAAGTCCGTAAGAAGGCAGTTTGTTGACAAGTCCTCGTTGCCAAACCCGGTCAAAGGCCTTAGAAATGTCCAGTGAGACCGTTTGAATCTCACCATAATGTTCCAGGCATCGCCCCTAAACATGCGCCACATACGCGAGAAGATCACCGCACAAGCGGTTCCGCCGGAATCCGTACTGACGGTCGTTAATGATTTTGTTCTTTTCGAGGTATGTGAGGAGTTTGTCGTTGATCACACGTTCCATCACCTTGAACAGAACTGATGTGATCGCTATGGGGCGGTAGTTGGCTGGGTTGGAGCGGTCACCTTTCTTAGGTATAGGATGAATGACCGCTTTTTTCCAACCAGAAGGCACAAAGCCACATTTCAGGGACATTTTAAAGAGCTTTGTCAAAACTAGAGCAATTTCTGCAGCACACCTCTGCAATACCAGGGCAGGTATTCCGTCAGGCCCACTAGCTTTATTAACATCGAGCCCCGTAAGACAAGGAGTACATCCCGATGCCGTATACTCAAATATAATATATATTATTTTTAAATGAGTTAAGTGTGAAACAATACAAATTAATTAAATAAAATTTACTTGTTTTTTTTACTTTACGCGACCTTCGGATTTGTAGTCGAGTTCCTTACCCCTCAACCATGGAGGCCGTTTTTGCGCTTCTTGCAGAAAATGTTGACGTTCGCCATTACCCCATGTGCTTCGGGTAATTCCGAACGGCAACCGTTTTTTTCTTCATAGAATTCAGTATATTATTTTATTAAAACTCATTTAATATTAAAGGGAAGACACCAAAATTTAATTTATAATGAAAAAAAAAAGTTTATAATTTGTTCCTCAGTTCTTTTCCCCTTTGGTGTTGAACGTTACCTTACTATCCCCTACGTCCTACATGTAGCTGGAACTTGTTTTAAGAGGATTAAATCCTAGAGTGACGCGGAAACAAGAAAAGCTTCTAAAATCTCATTAGCACGGACACATTTTTCTTTTCAGGCGGGAATGTTTTTGGTTCGAGAACACAACCCATTAGGAAATGGCTAAGAAATTGGAAGCAATTAGTGAAAAGGTTGTTTTGACTCTAACAACTTTGTGAAAGATATTTGCATAGTGGGTACCTTTCTATCACTATGTATAAAAAAATATGAAGTTTGCTTTATTTATCGTATTTCCTCATGCTGAACCTTCCTCTTTCCCCTTTCCTGTTCTCTCTCTGTGAAATGTCCTGAAAGTCAACATACCACTGTTCCGTATTTATCATGAAAAGATTTGTGGAATATACAATGGTTCAAGTCTATATATCTCACTTAAACCAAACGGTATTGAGAAACTGGTGGTACTTTCTGAAAGGAGATAATTCTACGTCATAAATTATATCTCCAATAAGTTGTGTTTTCTAATAGGTTGTTTATTTTTATTTTAATTTCGCTAATAAACGGTATTTATCTCCAATGACCTCGCATGAAAGTATGGTCTTGTATAATATTATCTGCATATATATAACATTAATAACCTGTATATTTTAACGCGGCATCACGTTCATGGGTCAAATGCATTGTAGATAATATGGCTTGTTAGTACTGATCTATGAACCGGTGAATGCAATTTATTAGCCATAAGCAGTAATAATAGATTTTTTATAGTTAGTGAAAATAGAGCATTATAAAAAAAACATTTGTTCAGCGCCCTTGAAGTGATTTTTGACAAAAACTGTGCTATGCAAATCATATAATCATATATATAAATCAATATTTTTATTACTTATTTTTAAAAGAGTGTTGTAATTTATGCGAAATTGGGTAATTACTTCTACTAACATCATAATTGCAATATCTTAGTTTCGACTGTTCCACATAGATGGCACTGTCGGCAAGACAGTACAGTAGTGATATCTGAGAACCCCTCAAGGTCAGTTAAACAGATTATCACCATTGAATTAGTAGGAGCTTATCTGCCTGTCTCTCTAATCCATAATAATAATAATAATCGGATGATTTGTATAGCGCCGTTTTTGTGAAAAATCACCTCAAGGGCGCTGTACAAATATTGCTTCCCATTCTTTAACTGATATTTCCATGATACTGAGATTCCGTACATCCTGTTATTTAACAAAGAACTAAGTATTTGTTGTAATCAGAGATTTATTGATCAATAAATAAATACACGATACGACGGCCTCCATGGTCGAGGGGTAAGGCTCTCGACTACGAATCCGAAGGTTGCGGGTTCAAATCCCGGCGTGCGCAAATAAATTTTATTTAATTAATTTGTTCTGTTTCACAATTAATTCTTTTAAAAATAATATATAGTATATTTGCGCACGTTCCAGAGTGGAAGATACTCTCAGTATCGCCCTGGTTAAAGACTACCATTCCGAATTGTAACGTTGTTTGAAATGGCTTTTAGCCGTGTTTGGTGACCAGATCTAAATACCCAGGTATTTCCCCGCCTTCCTCTTCCTTTTCTTCTTCCCCCCACCCCAACCGCCAATACCTTCAGCCTTACAACATTCCTCAATTGGGGATACCATAGTGTCACTGGTTCCAGCCAGTCGGGAGCAGTTGGAACTCTTGTGCGGTATTTATATAAAAAATAGTTTTATTTATTTATAGAGAAATACACAGCAATAATAAGCGGAAAATATTGCTCAATTAATGACGGAGGACTGGCAGCCGTGGATAAAACCAAGTAAAACAAATTTTATAACGGTTACAACTTTTACAAGAAGTAAATATTTTCGGGTAACTCGAAAACTTATTTCACCATACACGATGTTTGAAATCAAAATTCTACTTCAAAATGAAAAGAGAATTATCTCCGAAATTCGGTTCGATTCAGAATCTCGAGAGATTTTTAGTTCTCGAAAGTTTCGGGGAAGCCTGCTTGAAAATATCGCCGGGATATTTAGTGCCGTCAGATATTTCAACTAAATAAGTCCATCTGATAAAGAAAAGTTTCATTCGAAGAAACTTGCAATTTATCGGAATCGGCTACAAAGTTTGATCCAGTTAGGAATTAGTTATCTATTCAAGGTTTTTATACGATTTCCTCTATGGTATAACGTTATATATTTTTTTCTAACAAAAGCTTCTCACATCACAAAAAAATATCAAGGATTTCGGATTAAAAAACAAAAAAAACGAATATAGTGCACACACTCGTAAGTAAATAATATAATTTCCTCAAAAGATTTGTAGTCACTTTGTGGGGTCATCTTCTATCTATCAATCTATATTTATATATAAAATCAATGTAAGTTTGTTTGTTTGTTTGTCCTCGATTTTCTCGAAAATTACTTAACCGGTTTTGCTGAAAATAGCACAGTTTGTTTTTATTGTTGTGTCGGGAAGGTTTAGAAAGTCGTTTGAATAAAATCCAATACGAAAAACTGTTGCTATAACGTTTTAAAATTAGTATGAAAAATATTGAACCCGCCATGTTTCATTTCGGTTAGCCCATAGATATAACACTCCGGTTACCCACAGATTTCATACTCAAAGAAAGAAGGTTTTTTTGGGTAGAATTTTATCAAAATGGAAAACACGAGTAGGTACCTACTTAAGAACTTTATGATTTAGATATGTTTTGAAAAAATAAACGTTTGTAATGAAATAAAATATTCGAATGAATGTTTCTTTATTTGGAGATAGTTACTTTCGCCGTCAAATCAAGTATGATTCTTTAATGACAAGCAAGAATTCACAGCTTCATAACTTTATTAAAAAAAAAAATCCCGAACAAGGCCGGGTACACATCAGCTATTATTAATAAATTAACAAGAATAACTTTGTTAACACCACTTTTTCTAACATGTTTTAAAAGCAAAGCTTTCGTTTATTACTAAATTTGTCATTATTTTTAGTACACTGTCGAGAACCTCATGAGGAAAGTTTTGCTTTCGAATGTTGATTTTTAAATATTACAAAAGTAGTATAAAAAAAGTTACTCTTATTAATTGAACATAATTTCCGTTGTCGTGTGAGTACGAAGTACGTAACTGAACGTAACATTCTAATTCTAAAATTAGGTTTAAAATTTGACGAATTTATGTCGCCGTTTTTACAATAGTTGGTGGTGTAATGGTCAGCATAATTGCATTGTAAGCAGTTGATCGTAGTTCGATTCTCAGCCCTGGCGAAATTTTAATTTAAAAATTTAAATATTTATTAATTTATTATTCAATTTTGGAATAACTTGTTGAAGATTTGAAACTTATTGTAATAAATGATTATTCATTAAAGATATTATTAACAACTCTCAAAATGAAACATGATACCGAAAAGATAAAGATAACGGGAGCAATTGAGACTAGAACCCAGGACCTCATGGACTATCAGGGGCATTGCGCTCTAATCTACTGAGCTACGGCTACCCCTATCCGTTCTGACATTTTATCGGTACCACACTTCGATTTCTAAGAACTGTTAATTATCGTCATTTATTGTTTTTTTAATAATTTTTTTTATTTATTATTTTATATTTAAAAACTTTCAACCTTCAAGCATTCAAACTTTTAGTTTCACAAACCCTCCAATGATAATATTCCGTAATTTTTCTCGTGTGTGCGCAAAAAATATATTATTAATCAATAATATGAGTAAGAATAAAGTAATCGGAATAATTTCTAATTAATAGACTTGTGTCTAAAAGTAGTGAATAATAATAATAATATTTGGATTACTTGTAAAGCGCTGTTTTTGAGAAAAATCACCTCAAGGGCGCTGAGTAGTAAAGACTTCAAGTTTTCAAAAGGGGTTAGTCGACGCCCGCATCTACGTTAGACCTGGACAAATATCTACTAGTCGACTGTGAGCATTCTTGTCATTGGTATATTAAGCACTTCGTCGTTATGGAAATTCAGATAATGATTATAATATGATCAGTGAAATAGAAGACTGAGTAAACACAAACATAAAAATTTATCAAAAATATCGGTCAATTTTTTTATGATCGAAGGAAGTTCGTTTACCAAATTCACAAATTTTAGATATACTTTGATATACTACTACATTAGGTGGCTGTTTTCCCCCACAAAAATGTTTGAATCCAGAACAATGGCTGGGGTTTATAGCTGGACATTTGCATTCTTAATTCCAATAGCTCCTAGCGGCTTCTAATCGTAATGCCGGCAATAAACAGACCATAAACAACCCGTTTGCTACGCCACTGCTCGCCCCTTCGTCCCACATTGGGCTTCTTACTTGGATTATAGAATTGCAGGACATTCAGCAGTGAGATTAAAAATAATAAAAAAATTAACTTCAAGCAGAAGAGATGGATATTGGTGCATGAAATAGACTCGTGGTCATTTTGGATCATGCTGTTTCAGATTATTTAAAAAAAAGGGGAAATCATCCTGGGTTTTGAAAGACCTCGTTTATAGAAGAAAGGTAGCACGAAAATTGACAAATCGTTCCTCAACTAAGCTCTTAAGAATAAAAATGTTTCCTAAAACTCACATTTTCTCTTGCTAGACCATGTACAAATGTTTTGTCTGCATTGGCGCCGAGGAAAGTAAAAACTCAGTAATTACTAAAATTACCAAAAATGAGTTAAATGAGGGAAGTTATTACGTATCGAATTTCGAATGTTAAGACATTATTAAATATTTTTTAAAATTTTTAGTATTAAAGAAAAACAGTATTTTTTATATTATTGCAATTTCGTCGCCGTTGGTAAGTAAAAATGCAGTATCTCCGTTCCTGTAAGTAAAAACACAGTACGTTGAAGTAACTGCGATTTCTGAAGATGCTGTGTTTTTATCTACCATCTTGAAATACATTCTCCCGTCGCACTGTCTTTCACTCTACGATGGCGTCCCTTAACCTAGAGTGAAGATTGTTCGTTGAATTTTTTTTATTAATATTATTCTAAGACCTGTTTTATATTGCATAAAATAAAGATACAAAGAGGTAAAAACTTTTTTTAATAAATCAAAATTAATAACATTATTATTAAGTTCTGCAAGTGTTTACCTCCTAGCTATGCACAGATTTCTGAATGACCCACTGAATTATCTGTAGAAATATACACAGAATTCCTTCCTAACTTACGTTGCGTGCATTTATACGAGATTCAAAAGAATGAATAATCAAACCAGTACAACCTTTTGGTGTGTAGTATCCCCCAATAATATTTAAAAAAAAACAAAGGAGAAGTAGAGTGACATATTGAGGGCACAATTTGCATGCAGTCCAATATTTTCTCTATATACATTATGTTGGCGTTACCAGATACGCGTGTTATGATAAATATTGAGTGCGATGGACCCTGCATAGTTGAACATAATATTCATACCTGTGGTAAAAAATATGCTTATTCAATATTTATATGCATGTCACATGACGTTGATTGAAAAATGACGTAAACCAAATGATAAGATTTTTTTTTTATAAATAACTTATTCTCAAAGAGGAGTTAGGCGGTACCAGCTGTGAGCATCGAACTTGATTCGTCTGTCGATGTAGATGGTCACCAAATTTTCAAACACCATCTCTTTTTGTGTATACCGCAGAAGAGTGTGGGCTTCCCCGAAGCCACTGGGACTCTGAGACTATGGCCTCCCGAATAACTGGGGTTTGTTGTAATAAGTAATAAGGACTGACAATGGTATTTTTAATAGGTAAATTTTCAAACAAACCACAAAGATGAGTATAGTATTTTTATGTCCTTCACTATTGGCATATTATTACTATTTTTTAATCTTTAAAATAACCATTATTATTCAATTGATAAAACGGACTTTTTTATAAAGTTCTACTAGGAAATTATTATTATGGGTGACAGCTGTTTCGCCTTCCGAAGGCATTATCAAACTCTGGAGAAGTCACTTACAGACGATCTGTTTATATTATTTCTACGTAGGTACTTATATGAAACTCGTAAAAAAGCTTTCAATTTCTACTTTTATGAAGTTTTATCATTTTACGTTTTATTTGTGAACCAAAATGTAATTCTACAAATTAAACTGGAACACGATCAATAAAAACTAAAAAGGCATATTATTATATACAAATTTATAAATATGCTGGCGGTGCCTCTCACAGGCAGCAAGGATTAACTATACGCATTTCAGAACCCGCAACCGCTGCTGTGCATGCGCAAGTGTGTGTTTTGAAATTTATTTCAAAGTTAGTGCACTTTGTGTTTGTTACTCAAGTAGTGTGGCAGCCTTTAAGGTTCTTTCAGAAATTCTCACTTTGGCCAATATTCTGTACTGGAGGGTTTTCACAGTCGGTAGGCACTTAGAATCGCGCTTTATTGTATACCCAACTGTACGTTTTTACATGTGACTACCTAGTTCACTTCCCTTTTTTTTTAAATCCAGCCAATGAGGTTTTTACAAATCTGCTTATGCAACAATACAATCCACCGCTTCCGACTATCTTTCGAGAATAACAGTATTTTTTATGTGTTCGTATTAAATGAAGTCGCATAAAATGTGCTTGTGTCATATACAGATATGCGTTATTTTAACAGTTCCACGATTTCCCTGCGAATTCAAATTGAGCAATGCACTTGAGAATTATAACGAGCATGAAAACATTGTTACATTCCTTAAGTCCCATATACTGCAAGTGATTAGAGACGTAGATCGCAGATCATAGAATAATACCTACCATAGATAATAGAAACAATGGGAGCTATGGCATGGAAGCGTGCCGACTATCGTCGAGGTACGACCAAATAGCACGAATTATCAAAGCGGCGGAGCCATTGGACATTTTCCATACTTAGAAACAAAGGCAGCCGCTGCTGTGCGTAGATGCAATTCACAGTAGTATGAGTGAATTATGTTGGCGACACTTTTACGCGTACTGTTTCATACAATCCTTCATGGTCCACCTCTCTTGTTTCTATTATCTTTTTTATTTTTTTATTTATTTATTAGTTTATATTTAAAGGTTTTATATGTATGTGACTTTAATAATAATTTCCAACTACAAAACATAATTATAAGAACGGTGAGTAAGAAAAGCATGTTATTATAATAAAGTACAAAGTCACAGTATTCACAGTCCTCCTCGCTAGGGAGAACTGTTCTGAGGCGGCCTGCACTTTTTTTTATTAAATATCCATTTTTCTTAAGTTGATTTTATATAGTTTGCATGTTCATAATCACTTTATTTATCAGCCATGTTTTGACTCTATTTTTAAAGATATTAATTTCTGTAATCTTTTAAAATTGATTTGGTAAGGCTTTATAAAGTTTTGCAGCATGCCATTTAACATACCTCCGTCCGAAAGACGTATTAAATTTCTGTATAACCAGTATATTTTAACTTATTGCCCTGGTTGTGAATGGTACCTACCTTCCCCGAAAAGCTGAAAAAGTGGTTATACCAGTAGATGTCATCCAGAAGCAAACAGAATAATAGATGGAAAACTTTCTATATTTAAAAAAATTCAGATTAAAAAACTGTATGAGCTGTGAACCGATTATTTTTAAATTTATACCTATTTACTTGTGAATTGTACATCGTTTCAATAGTATTTAAGTACTCACTACCAAATACCCTCTTCCAGACGCATTACGTGCCTAAAATGTAAATTATAAAAAAAGCTTATTCCAATATTTTTTTTCATCATTGCCTCCTAACACTCCAAATACGACTATCTCCTCCTTAAGAAAGCCCCAAAGCCTACTTAAAATAAGAAAGATGGCGAAAGAAGTGTTACTCTGCCTCAATGGAATAAGACCTTTCTTAATTAAAGAGAATTATTTTTAACGCGATCGGGAAGGAAAAGCTTATATTTGTGAAAGTCCATTTAAATTTAAAACATTAATCTGCCTGATTTTATTTAGATCTACATTGACTTTTTAATGAATATTTAAAAAAAAAAAAAACAGCGCGGTTAAAACAAATCTCTAGAAATAACCGCTTTCGGTATTCTTTCCATAATGGAACTGGTAATTCAAAAACGGAAGCTAGGTATATTTTTTCTCCGGATAAAATAACACAGGAGGAAATTATTCATGAAAAGCCTTTTACGGAAAATGAAAGCAAGTGATTCAATTGAGATTTCTACATGAGAAGCATTTTGAAAGAAAAATTAAAAAATGTTCACAAAGTTATTCTGAAATTATGAAACTTAAATTTTATTTGTTTGTTTTTGTTGTTTCACAATAAATTCATTTAAAAATAATATATACTATATTTGTGCACGTTCCAGAGTTGAAGATACTCTCAGTAATGCCCTGGTGAAAGACCACCATTTAGAATTGAAACGTTGCTTGAAATGGCTTTTAGCCGTGTTTGGTGACCAGATCTGAATAGCCAGGTATTTCCCACCTTCCTCTTCTCCTTCTCCTTCCATTATCCAATTCCTTCAGCCTCACAACATTCCCCAATTGGGAATGCCATAGTCTCACTGTCTCCAGACGGTTGGGAGCAGTTTAGACTCTTGTGCGGTATTCATATAAAAAAAAATCTATAACCTTGTTCGATCTCCTAGTGAGAGGGAATTTTTTGTAATATATGTTTATTTTATATTTATTTATCACGTATATTCTTAAAATGTTAAAAACATACAGTAAATAATAAATAAATAATCGGCAATACTGAATAACCAAAAGGATATTTATTTTTATTTCATTGGGATAAGTTCCAGAGTTCTTAAAAGTACTTTAATCGGAATATCTTCCATGATGTTCGAAGCTGATTTATCCATTACTTAGCGGTCCATTGAAATTAGGTGTTTAATTTCAAACAAATGTTTAAGCACAGTGTAATTACTTACTACCAAACCAGAACATATTTTCTTTAGTAAATTTTACAAACAGTGCGTAGAAAAGATTTTTTCAACATAGATCTTTTTCACAGCATTCAAGATCCCGGGCAAAGTCGCTTTCAAGATTAATGTTAAACTTGCTAACGGAAATTCATTATTCAAAAAAGGTTCACACAGTTAGGTAGGAAAAAATTTTCAAAACGACCCTTGTTGAAAGTGAATATACCGCGGGTAGGTCGTAAATCTTTCTTAATTTATAGGTAGCGTTATTAAAAAAGAAAAAAATGGGAAAGAGAAGGAAAGAGAGAAGGAGAAGCAATTCGTCTTACGGCGAAATGCACAGTCGCGGTCACGCAGTCGATTTACGAGTAACCACCAGCGTCTAATTGTTCCCGGCTGAAATTCGATTTCCCGGGCCAAAATACAATAACAAAATCCCTCGAAAGCTTTCCCGAACTTTTGGCCCGGGGAACTTAACAAGTAATTGTGAGAGAGCTTTTTATAAGTATCCGAATCGATAAGAGGATTAGAAATCCGAATCGAAATCCATTACAACTTTTGATTCGAGGATTATAAATTCGGCAGCCAAAACTCATTGGAAGCTCGAAGAGTTTTTTACTCTGGGTGGTTTATGATTGTGATGGCCGATAATGATTCCTACTGATTCAAAATGTTAAATTTGACCACGATTTAAACAGGTTTTCAAGGTATTTTATATGTGAAAAAAATAACGTTCTGTTTTTGGTCAGTAACTACTATACTAAGCTTTTAGAAAATATTTATATATATCGCATTTAATATGTGTATATTATTGTGAATACCGCACAAGAGTCCCAAAGCTTTGGAGCCAGTGAGACCATAGCATTCCGAATTGGAGTAGAGTTTACGTGGCTGAAATGTAGTGAGGAGGGTAAGAGATAAAGAAGAGAAAGGTAGGGAAGTATTTGACCCTTCAGAAGTACTAACCAAATACGGCTAAAGCCATTTAAAGCAACATTTCAATTCTGACCAGTGGTCTTTCACCAGGGCGACACTTTAAAAAGTTTAGTGTCTTTTTATTTGATACATATAAATAGGTACATTATTCACCTCACTATACGATGTCTATTCCAAGACGGGTAAAATACTGAGAGTATCTTCCATCCTGAAAATATGCTCCCAGTAATACAAAATTATTTTTTATGGTTAGCGATCGACAATCCTACCTGCATTTATTTTAATAAGTGCACGCATAATTTGATGGTTTAAAATTTGAAAATAAATTCGGAAAAATGCGCTATAGTTATAAATTCGCTTTTGAAAATCTAACTACCTTGAACTTTTTTCACTCGATTAAATTATTAAAAACTTAACCGCCTTCTCGTGTCATTTTACTCACTTTTTTGTTGGGTGGATTTCGAACGTTAAAGGAATTCTTGGAAATTTCTCAAAATTCCGTACGCCCTAAATCCCTAAGCCACATTGCTATATTTAGAGACACGTCTGGATAAATAATTCTTCTAAACAGTCCACGAAAAGGCTACAGAGGAAAACACCAGCTGTTTTATTTTCATGCTTTTTTCTGTCAGTAAGATTATTCCAGGAAAAAAATGTACTTATTTTTTATCGTTGTAATATATTGCCACTTGATGTATAACTATTCGAAAAAATATATTGCATTGATTGTGTGTAGGTATATTTTATAATAAAAAAAAAGTAAATAAAAAATAAATATTTATTTGATTTAAATAAATAGTTCACATAGTATAAATAGAAAGTTTTTTTTTATTAACTAAAACAACACAATAATACAAATATTTCCTGCATTGTATCCCGAAAAAATTAGTTAACTGTTAGATTTATTTCTTTCATATCAATGAATTTTTAACCACAAGTAAGTCCACAAAAAATCGATATACTCGTACAGAAATATTAAGAAATCCACGAAGTATATTAATTTCCCTGATGTGTAGATTCTATATAAAAAACCTACCTATTTTTTATTTTGTTTTAACAAATCACTTTAAAAATGGCCTTGAATGGCGAAACAGCTGCCACAATAATACGAACTAAAAATATTTGGAGAACTTAATAACATAATACTAAATTTGATTTACATTAAATTTAAAAAAATAAATTAAATAGAGTTCTACGAATTACACACAAAACAATTAACATCCTGCCTATTTTATGGCTATGTAATATGCTTGGTTAAACAATGTTATAAAATGCATTTAAAAAAGAAGACGGAGTTGACAGAGAAAAAAAAACAGAAAAATAATTCAATATGATAACACACATTTAAAACCCACAGATTCAGTCAAATAAACACTATTTAATCCAACTTCCAGAAGGAAATTAAAATTTCCGAAAGTATATTAAAATATTATTTTAAAGCCAGTTTAAAGTCAGGATTAAATGTATCTAAGATGAACAAAGTATGTATGAAGAATGAGGTAATGATGAATGTAAGTATGTCTAAAGTCATGGTGTTTAAAAGAGAGAGCATGAAAACAGTATGAAATATAGTTGTGAATGATGAAGCAGGTTAATGAGTTTTTTGTATTTAGAAAATATATTTGCGAGAGATGGAAAGACTGATAGGGATATTGGAAGAAGGATGAATTCAGGAAACTCCGTTAGCGGAGGATACCAACCCAGATGTATGGCAATGTGAAATGGAACTGGTAGAGGAAGGATGAAACTAAACTGACTCCTTTGGAAATGAGTGATCTAAGGCGGATGTGCAGTAAAATCTAGTACGAGTATGACTGTGTGAAAAACGTTGAAATTCGTGAAGAATGCAAGGATGATGAAAGTGTAATGGTAATGAGTAATATTAGGGACGCATAGATTGGGCAAGTGGAGCGGATAAACGAAGAAAGGAGTGTAAGGAAAATATATGACGCGAATGTGAATGGCAGAAGAAGTCAGGGACGCCCGAGGAAGACATGGCATAATCAATTGAATCAAATACTTAAGTCGGGGCATTTCAGAAGACGGAATAACCTAAGAGAAAATGTGTGAATATGAATGAAGCAAAAAGTGTATGCTAAGATCGAATTGTTTGACGGTATGTCATCTCTGCCTACTCTTGCGGTGAAATGGCGTGATGTTTAGGTAGTTAGTTAATTAATTTAATAAAACAAAATACCAAGTTATAAATGTGATGACATGAAATAGGTAGAGCCAATGGCTATCATTCTTAACATAAATGGTACATATTAGCGATGAGTCGTTCATAAACGAGCCGTTCATTTGTGCCTGCTCATTTTGATGAGGCGTGAGCATAGGAATCCTGGTAAACCGTACCATGGCACAAATGTACTGTGACTCTTTTTGACAAACTTTGGAATCAATTAAGAAAGATTGTTTATTTATCTTAGAGAGATTAAAATATCTCAGATGTTCGATAGCATTCTTACGCATTTTTACGATAGGTACATTATTCTAATTTCTTTATACAAAATCATCGTATACGTGTCTAACGTCTATAAGGCTAAATTATGCCCACGTCCGTGGGACTTTCAATTAATATGACCCCATGAAGCATCTTAAAGCATTTATTTTCAAGGCTCCACACATTCGTGTGTAGAGATAAAAATAATTACCGCATTTATACGCATATAGGCACTATACGAGTATAGTACGTGAACGACGCCTAACAGTCTGGAATCTGGCTGAACGTTTTCTACCTACACTTATAACCTGGTAGTCGTATGAACTGGGGTATGAGTTCACGAACTGAGAGTCGGCTCTTAATATGTGCCGGCTCTTAAATGATCCGTCGTTCGATTAACTGGTACGAACATATTGACTCATTGACTCTTAAAAATGAGTCATCACCCATCGCTACTGCATATTTCATATACTCGTATTAAGTTAAAATTGTATCTGAATATAACCGATGTTAGTTGAAATATAAATAGGTGGAAAACGTTATATAGATTTTTAATCAAAAAAGTCATATTAAAATGGAATTCCACAATGAATTAACTTAAATTTCTCCAAACGTTGGTTAATTGCTTTATGGAATCATAATTAATAAACTAATAACAATTACTAATTAAACCACTAATATATTTTTTATGTAACCTGTAAATATTTACATATTAAAAACAGTGGTTTAATCCAAACTGAATGAAATATAAATATTAATTAAAGGTTTAGTTAATATCTAGTACGTATGAGAAGTATTTAAATTAGATTTGTTTTAAATTATGAAATGAAAAAAAAAAAAAAATTATTTTATTTACGGTATATTTTTTTGATTTATCATATTTGCTATATAAATATGATTACGTAAATAAAAATATAAAAACAAAACTTAAAAATTCAAAGTAGACGGGATAAACCTTTTTTTTACATCAACGTTAGCCCACAAATAATTGTTAAAGGTGGCTCTAAAATCGCGAAAAATCAGTTCCTTTAATGGTCTTTATTTCACAATGTTAAACAACAATAAATAAAAAAAACTTCCAATCCGTACTAGATATCTACTATACTTTTTGCTGAAAAAAAATCATTAGCTTTAGGCAAGTATTTTGGCCTCAATTCCAACATGAGTTTTTTTGTAAAACAGGCCGCGCAGCCGTTCCTCTTAATTCATTAACTTAAATTATTGTTATTATTTAGTCCTGCATGTATTTTTGTGGCGATCTAAGCCATTTTTAAAACGCGTATTAAATTAATTTTAATTTAATACAAAATTTGGTTTACTTTATGATGAATGAAGTTTCGGTAATTTTACTCAATAATTATTAATGAATTAAGTGTTTCCAAATTAGAAACCTATCGCTTTATAGATATCTCAAAAAAAATTTCATTTTCATCTAGTTCATTTCAGTCAAGTTCATAATCAATTGAGTTATACAATTTAATGCATCTGATGCCAGTAGCAATTGCGTTTTCCGAGAACATCGTAATATCCGAGCTAAAGCGGTAACTATTTCGCAGAACGGGTTAGGGAAACACTTGAAAAACGTTCATGTTTATATTGGTGTAAGTTTTATTTTCCAGAAGGCGTATCAAAAGTTATTAAATAATTAATTGATTCTACCAGATATTTTATTTTGGATGAAGATAAACTGGTAAAACTAAAATTCTCATCTCTCCATCTATTTCTCATGGTTGAGGAGAATTAGCGGAGGTTAAATTTGGATACTGTGGTCGACGAAATTGGTAATAATAATAACAGTAATATTTGGATGATTTCTATAGCGCCGTTTTAGTTAAGAAGCTCCTCAAGGGTGCTGCACAAATATTTCTCCAAGACCTATCTGCACCATCTATCTAGCCTTCAACTAAGAAAGGATATTTTTTTATAAATTAACAGATTGACATAAGATATTTTCTTTATCCAACACAGGTGTGCCTATGGGAACCGGTGGAGTAGAAATTCCTGACTATGAAATCTATAATTTATATTTTCACACTGACAAAATAAAGAACTAATATTATTAACTAATGAATAAATAAATATTTTGGCAACAAAAATAACTTAAGTTCATGAATATTTATAATTAATGAACACTTATTTAAAAAGCAAATAAAACACCGTCTCATAAAAACACCCCGTTTGGTTGTTATCATCGAATCGACGTCAAGTGGCTCTTCGCGTCAAAATTATTTCAATAATTGCAGGTCATTTTTGTGGGTTTAAAAACATGTTAGAAGGTGAAAATTGATAAATATATTTTTTTTAATGGAATGGAGTTCCTTATTTAGATTGGTATGCAGTTTAAACAAATATTTCAGAAAGATAATATAATTCCTACAGGTTGAATGATTAAGGAATGGCGTTCGTTAGAAAAGAATAATTTTGCAAAAATAATTATAGGTACATAACAATGAACATATTAGAAAATTGGGAATGAAGCATTCTATGATAGGTAAAGTGCTACCTCAAACACCTAACCCTCTCTCGAGTCTGAGCATCAGTAGTAAATATCAAGTTTTTTTGTGTTTGTTTCGATTATGGAGGCTGCTAACGAAGGTATGAAAGGATAATATTTTGCCACAATACATCAGTACTAATAAAAGTGTCGAAAACATCTTCATCATAACTCATAACGCTCTCTGGCAAGAATTCTGACCGATCTAAAAAAACTTATTGATAAAACCTTAAAAAGGTCCTAACTAAAAAAAAATGACTTTTACGCCCTAATTAAGGTATTTGTATGGAACCAGCATTCTGCCCTATGAAGGGTTAATGACAGATTTATTACCCCTTTTTGAGGAATATGTAATTTAAAAACATTGAATCAAAAAAAGTTCGGGTTTTCAATGGTAAATATTTTTGACTGTGATTAAATTTACTTTATTCCGACAAATTAAAAGTTCACTGTCTTCTGCAGGTACAGATGTGAATAATACACCCAGTTTCACCCTGGTAAGAGACCACCATTCAAAAAACTAAGCGTAATTTGAAATTTATTTCGCCTTATCCCCCTTACGCTCCCCTTTCTTTTCAAATCAAAAACAATTATCTCTTTTTTGTATTAAATAATGAATTACACAAAATGGCTATTTTATACAAAACCACAAGGCGAAATTTACAGCTGGAAGAAACTATACATGGAATAAATTTTACCTGGAGAAAAGTACCTACATCTTTTAGAATTATACACGACGATATTACTCATATCAAATTTGTCAATTTTTTTAGGTTAATGGGAGTGTTTATTTTTTTACCGAATTAGTTTCGTTTTGGAAAAAAATAATCACCAATATAGTTTTGGTATCTTAACCTTTACGCAGGTACCTGAAGGTAACAACTACGTACGATCCGTAGAGGGTCACTAGGGTACCCCATAAAATCGCTAAGCAACCGTTTATCTTATTATTCCTTTTGCACTTTCCAGTAAACCTCAGATATTATATACTCGTACTACTTACCGTTTAACCGAACATCGCCCGTCTACGAGTATCTTCTCCCAGGAGTCAATCATTAATGCAAAAGGCTAAAATAATACGAAATCCACCTTGACCGAGATACATAGGTATTATTGTAGAGGCAGGGCAAGAGTAATTATCTCGAAATTTGGTAAATATTGTGTAATATCTTTAAAAATAGTAATGGGATAGTAAATTACTTATTTAAATGCATGTCAATTATCGAATAGTTTTTCTAAGATTACCTAAAAGATAGAGAATGTGATGAAAAAAACAACAAAGATATCGGACAAAACAATTGTTTGTGGTAAGTGTATTACCCCCTTTGGAATGGGAGTGTTAAGCAACGCGACAAGTTAAATCTACGGAAAGTCAGATAGTTATTTGAAGTAAAAAAAAAATCATTGCCATCGTCATAATTCGGCACAAACATTAAATAAAATATATTAATTTTCTTCTTTTACTAATTGTGAATTTCTTTTTTATGTCCCATGACTAGAAAGTCTAGGAAGTCTAGGCATAGTGATAATAAAAAAACAATGCTACGCACTTAAGAGTTAAAAATAGATTTTCCACGTAGTGATTTAAAGCATTCACCATAAAAATCAATCCTTCTGAACACCGAACTAAAAACGAACGCGAAAAATAGAGACGAAAGTGTAGAATTCTCAGAGATATTTGCTGAAATAATCGCTTTTATTGCCGAATCTCCATAGTACCTACGATTATATCCAGCCGAGCCGGTACTTTGATTGATTTTCATATTCGGTACAGTTTCAAGACCTTTATGGCTTAATCATAAAAGCGGAGTGGATAAATTGCTAAGTGAATTAACTGAAATTGAATAATACGTGGAATAACACGAAGGGTCTGAATCATTATGTTACACTACATGAGCCCTCTCCGAGTAACTACGATAATTTAAATATTGAAAAAATGTAATACACTTTAATTTCTAGTTTAAATATATATATTCCCTTACAAGCAATACGTATAGGTTTTTTTTAAGTTTCTTAATGTACAGCCCGTTGGGTGTATTGGATTCAGTGAAACATTTATAAAAAAAAAAGTGAAATTTTTGTGATATAAATTTTTTGTGTAAATTTGTGTGTAAATAATAACAATATAGGAAAAAAATAAGTCTATATTTATTTTAAAAGTGCTTTCATTAATTACCTATTTAATTTAATTTGTCACCACTATTGTAATTACGTATTCGAAATTCTCTTTCAATTATTGTTTGAATATTCTAGCATTACTCTTTTAATATATTACGTTAATATTTTGAATTAACAGTGCCTTTTCAGTCATAACATCACACTTAATTTTTTTTTTAAATTTAATGTACATTATTATTAAGTTCTGAGAGTATTTTTAGTTTTTATTATTGTTACAGCTGTTTACGGCCATTTTCAAACTGCGTGGCATACATTTATTGAAATAACATAATACAGTTTCGTACAATACGTCATGTTTAAATATATGTACAACATGCTACATAATTATATTATTGTATGGTTTATAGTACCTACCTCACTAGGTGAAACCTGTTCTGAGGTGGGTGACTGAATGGACAAAAAAAATAAAGATGTAATTGTTTTTGTGTTTAATTCGTAGAACTCCATTTATTTTTTTTAAATTTAATTAAAATCAAATTTAATAATGTTATCATTAAGTTCTGCGGGTATTTTTAGTTTTTTATTATTATTGTGACTGCTGTTTCGGCGTTTAAGGCCATTTTCCATACATTAACCTCAGTTTGAAAATAGCCGTTGTTAAGTTCTGGATTTGACTGGGAGTGGGAATGCGGGAGAAGGAGAGGAGGATGGTTGGGAAAGTGCAGTTACGGGAGACGGAGCATTTGTACAGACTTACCCGGTGAGGGGCTTTGTTCCAGGGAGCTCGGCTCTGGACCTTTGACTAGCTCAGATTCGGCAGGCCAAGGAGCTCCTCTGCAGGATCGTGGGCCGACGGGCGGTCTTATAATTGGGAACCAGACTCGAATACTTTGACAAATGAAACTATCGTATGCTTTCAGACTCAGTGGTTTAATTCAGAGGAAGGTACAGACACGGTGAATGTAGTTATGGTGAACAGTAGGCTAACCTAACCTCAAAATAATTTTACGGGCAAATTCTCTCTGATAATCTCTAAAACGGGCATGTAAACTGTGTCTCGAATAAAATACAACACCAACAGAGGGGAAAATGTAAAGACAGCTCACGGTTTAGGTTGTTGCGACAATGGGGTTTCCGGGGAGGCAATTATTAGCTCTCCGAAGCGTAGTACGGCGGGGCGGGAAACCATCTTCAGTGCAGTTGCAGTGCGTGTGTTGCTTAGGCTGGGTCCGAGCGGAGAATCCGTGTTTCCAAGGCCGGGTCCGAGCGGAGAGTGCGAGTGCACGGGGCGAGCGGCCCCGCGTACGTGTGTGTGGTGTCGTTTTCGGCCACTTGTGGCGCTGGTGTCTAACGAGAGGCTAGTTTTAGGGACTATTTGCGTTATGTAACACCGTAAACGCTAAAACAGCTGCCACAATAACAAAAAAAAAAAAATACTTGCAGAACTTAATAATAACATTATTAAATTTTATTTACATTAATTTTTTTTTAAAACCATTGTAAATATATCATAATGCTGGTATTAACTAAATTACTTAAAATCCTGTTGTTAACCTTGAAATTACAACTAAGGTGAGAAAATCCTGGAAAAAACTCATTATCGATCAGCATTAGCCAGCCTTTTATTATAAAATCACCTTTAAAATAAAAACAACTGTAACCAATCTTAATAATTTTTTAAACCGGATTGATATGTAAAATAATATTATGAATAAATTCAAAAGTACCATATACGTCAAGTTTTATAACATCGTTCTATAACAATACTGAAAAATATAATCTAAGTAAGATCATGGTTTGTTACCCCTGACACCCAAAATTGTATATAAACCATAGTTTAAGACTTAATTGAACCAGTCTGAAGATAACCGTCACAGGCTAAAACCGGTCACGGTCAAAAATAAAAGTTGAATAGAGTTGAAAAGTGTGTTTTATTTAATCAATATAACTGGAGCACTTGGTTCCTTAGAACAGGCAATCTGTCTATCTGGGAACTAATATCGACTCGACAAGACACGATAGCACTTGTACACATATGAAATATTTTCAATTGTTAAAATATTCTCATTCGTTATATGTTATTCTAAAGTTTTATGTACTTTATATTATGCTACTTACTGTATAAATGTATCTACGTGAAAATATAAATAAAATAATTGTAGTGTTTTTGAATCATAAATGAATTTTTAAAAAATTCACATTAAATGCTTCAAAAATATTCTGCCCATCTTACAGGACTAACGTTATATTTTAATTTAAAATGATAATGATATATATTTTTAATAGACCTTAATTTCGGAGTTAAAATGTATATTTTTGTTGCTTTTAATAACTAAATGTGTGGTCGTATCTGGTATCGCTAAGGCCAACCTGTTTATTTTGTATCAATGAACATTATCATTTCCCATTTCACGAAACTGTGTCCCTTCGTACCAGCTACATGCCACATCCAACGAATTTGATACCATTTATTGATTTCCATTATAAGCACTGTATTTTTAGATTATTTCCTTTGACATGATAAAAATATTCAAACCAAAATTATGTCGAGGTTGATATGTTGTCAGGTGAGTACGTATCTTGCAATAATTCTTGTCTGAAACTTTACGAATTCTTTTGATTAAAATAATAATATTTACCATACAAACGGGAAGATGGAAAAATTAAGGCAAATCTTATTCTTATCTGCGAAGAACCTAAAAGTTCTGAAAAGTGAAAGTTGTTCTTCAAAAGGTCATAGAAATAATTTGGAAAGTCTGATTCGACTTTTTGACAAATATTTTACGAGTATACTCACTTGAACTTATATCGACATGTAGAAATCATATAAACGCGTTGAAAACTTTATTTTTTATATCGTTCTTTATTTTATTTTACATGAACATTTACAGATTTTTTTTTCAATAACAAATGTACATTATATTGTTAGCCGATGCTCGTTACATAGGTACTTATTGCCATTTTTAATTGAACAATATTCACAGGGAAAATGTTGACATCAGGTGTTAGTTCATTTAAGGGCAAAATAATTTTTTTCCGGGGGGCATTGCTAATGACAGATTAGTTCTCCATTTCAAAACAAGGATGAGATGTGGGCTTGTTAATTTTTAATTTCAATCCTCTTTTTTTGGGATTCCAGAGCATTGCATCTCCCCAAGTCAGGAAATCGTTAAATCTTTGGAACTCCATGTGAAAGTGGCCTTTTTAAAATAAACTTATAACTGGTAGCTGTATTTTGTACATGCATTAGCGAGGTAGGTATATACACACAATAGTACCAATATTATCAATCCTTTTGAAATTGAAAGGAAATATTGTAAATATTTTCAATTGACCAGGTTTTTAGCCGTTTGATTTTGACTTCTTACAAATAAAAAGTAACATAAACAAAATTACCTCATACAATGCAGGTACGCTCCTACCCACACATATATTGTGGGAAAACGTTTTTTGAAAAAACTTGGTGAATATATTAATAATTTTAAATTCTTTGCAACGCATCGTAAATCAATTCGACAATCGTTCAAACCTGCCTGAAATACGGAGGTCGGAGCTGTTGTAAAAAATAAACTCATCGAAAGTTGCTTTCATTACAAAACCATGTTTTTCAATTGTCAAAATATCCAAACACCGAAAGGATCCAAACAAAATCCAATTATTCAAAAAATGTCACGTATCTAATATTCTCCCCGAGTTATTTATCGTCGCGGGGATTGAGGGGGAGGACGGGGAAAGGACGGGGAAGGGAATACCATCCATTTTTAGCCCTAAACAACAGATGTTCCGGTTCGGTGTATTAGCCCTGTGTTTAGCATCCCCGAACATATTATTCTCAAATGTCGAGTTATCATGTCTTGACGTCACAACATGGGCTGCGATCAACCTAACACGTAGTTCTATTGTAGATAGATATTATTTCGTTCGGTTTAATATTGAAAGGGACGAATTGTTGAAAATATATATTTATCACAATTTTAAAATGTTTTTTTTAATTGTCCATCCTTTATAACGACAAGAATACGATAAGAATGATGTGGAATGTTCATTTATAAGTTGTTCAATTAGAGTTGAGGTGACCAATATTCGGTACTCAGTATTGTGTGTATTGGTGCATATGTTTACACTTTAGGCGATAATATACTTGGGAAACGTTATTGAGAAACAGCTCCTTTTCTTGCGTATAGTTACTTAATTTTTAAGCGAGAAAGAGATAATGAGTGTGAATGTTGATTGTACTTGAAAATTATTATTACTTATTCTATAGTTTTACCGTGTGGTCTTTTTACCATGATAAAAAAAAAACTTTTTTTAAACTTCACTGGATTTTTTTTCTGAAGTCGAATAACTAATATTGAACAAACTGTATGCAAGCAATGCATATGTTTGAGGACTGTGCTCTTGGCTGCGGTATATACAGCGTCAATGAGTAATAAGTACATGTAGAATAAACTTAAACTTGGAATTTGTTTTGAGGAACATTGAAGATAAATACCATAAATTGAGTCGATCCGGTATATATAAACTAAATTGTAACGACATTCCTCACTTTATATTGGAAAATAAGCTATAATTTCGACAGTAGAATCAAAGATGTAAGATGTCTTAATAAGAGTATTTTTTCCGAATTCGCCAATCATATTATTTCTAACAATCATAGTTTTGATAAAATGTACGGCGATATTGTGTTCAAATTAATAGTAGGGGTAAACGCCTAGATAATTTAGAAGCCTTTGAGAAATCCCTTAATGATAATTAGTCTATTCGTAACAATAAAATAAAAATCTGTTTTAGAGCCCTATTTTAAATATATTTCCTTTCACTTCTCCCTAAATCTCTATCTCTTCCCCCACTCTTTACTAAACCCTATTCACGCCCCAACCCCCACTGTAACACCTAATATATATGTTCTGCTTTATTTTTTTAATATTGTTTGGAATATATTTTTCCCTGACGATGGGACGATTGTTCCTAAACCGGTTGACGTTAAAAATATAAAAAAAGTGGTTAAAATAAAGTTTTATTGTTTAATTTAATTAAAACTAAAAAATTACGGTACTACTACCAAATTTATTGATCAATAAAAAATAGTTATTCTATATTACTATGCCGATATGCCGAAATAAAATATATTTTTGAAATTTTACTTATATTTTTATATAAATATATGATACTAGCTGATGGGAACCCGGCCTTGCTCGGGTACAATAATTGATTTGACAGCGAAAGTAACTATTTCCAAATAAAGAAACATTCATTTGAATATTTTATTTCATTCAAAACGTTTATTTTATCAAAACATATCTACATCATAAAGTTCTTAAGTAGGTACCTACTCGTGTTTTCCATTTGAAAAAATTCTACCCAAAAAACCTTCTTCTTTTGAATATGAAATCTGTGGCTAACCAGTTTTTCATACTAATTTTAAAACGTTATATCAACAGCTTTACATGTTAGATTTCATTCAAACTATTCTCTAAACCTTCCCGGTACTAATAAAAACAAACTGTGCTATTTTCAGCGAAACGGGTCCAGTAATTTTCGAGAAAATCGAGGACAAACAAACAAACAAATTTACATTGATTTTTATATACATAGATAATCATAATATTGAGTAAATAAAACTCCTTTATTGCTTCCCTTGAGAGATCGCATCTCCTGTATGGTCTCATATTGATACTTGAAACTTACACCGCTTTGAGAAAGTACAAAGGAAATTGCTTAGATATGTTCAATATAAGACAATCTGTAAATGATATCTGCTACAAAACATTAATGTCTAATCTAAAACTACCGATACTATCTACCAGGAGAAAAATTAAAAATACATATCGAATAACTGAATACCTCTATAAACTGCCTTCAAATCTTTCGTGCAATAAATATCCTTGTCAATATTAGATCTATTTGACTCCATCATATTTTCCACTGTGACAGCCACAGCACAAACTATTCATATAGCTCATCACTAGTGCATCTTCATCGAAGTGCCAATGCATATACAGACCATTTCAATGTACTCCAAACATAGTTAGTTCGGATATCTGTTATGAATTTCCGTAATATTAAGTCTAGTATTGTTTTTATAATGTTTAACTAACTAATGTACCTATTCCTATTCTACCTAAGTATTTTACGATGTATATTGAGTTTTGTAAAAGTCCTACGCGCATTCAATAAATATATTATGTATGAATACTTTGAATACGATATTACTGTGGTAAACAATTGAGAAAATAATTACCATTCTTTCATCATTAAAAAAATCATAAGAATTACTTTGTTTACACCACTTTTTTAAATACATAAATATCAACATGTTTCAAAGGTAAAGCTTTCCTCCTCAGTATAAACAGTAAACTAAAAATAATGACAAGTATAGAATATATAAATATAATTCATTCAACATACCGGATTCTCTAATATTTCTCAATCATTGTCTTCCATTGTTGATTATAGGCCGATGATAAATGGGCATTATTAGGCAATTATGCAAAATATAGAGAACGAAACGCACGAATAGAATTATTTAACGTCACGGACAACTGCCATTTTAACAATCTATGTTAAGTTAAAATTATTGCTCGGATTCCAATTTTATTAGGTTTCCTAATTAAACATAATATTAACCTTTTTTATGTCAACACCGCCATAAGATTCACAACTGCCCTCGACTGTCAGCCAGTAGGACTACGGAATGGCCTTACATGCCTGAAAACTCCAGCCGTAGTCGTCGCCACGACTTTTTCGAGATACCACACGGCAGAACAGATGTTCTAGCATATCATAGCATGAAAAAAGGAATTATGCTATTGAATGATATTTATAAAACAATGGATATATTTAATAAATATTTGAATAACCTTAAATCTATTTGTATACCTATCGCATTCTGGAATGCATCATCATCATCATCAAAAGTCAGGTTCGTCAGGAATAGCATAATTAAAACGGGCTCGAAAATTCCTCCACTCTGAAAACATATAATAGATTTATCCAAAACATTTTACTCCAAATTAGAATCGAACTCGAATCCCTCTATCTCCAACCTCGGCCGCTGGACCCCCAGTACCGACCCCCTCCGTCCCCGCCCAAATTCCATCTTATTACCTTAGTGAGCGGGTTTAAATATAAGATTGCCATCAGCAAGTGCCTCTAGCACATAAAACACAGTTTACAATTCTTTGAAATAAAAATAAATAAAAGCCCTACAGTAGCAATAGGCAGCCCGCTCACTGGGTAAAGAAAATTATCTTCACATTTATGCACCTCTAACCACAGTTGATACAGGGAGAGGGAAAAATGTTCCCTAGCACTGTACACAAAAATTCTAAGAAACGATATGTCTTCTCAAATGATGACAATGTAAAATGAGACATCTTATACTTTAAATGGGTGAGTAATATGTAAAACAATTATTTTTTTAAACCTGCTTGGGGTATGTCTCGAGAGTGAAGGGTCTGGAGAAGGGGAGAAGGTGGGCAGAGGAAGATTGGTAAGTACCTGGTTATTCAGTTCTGTTGACCAAATACGACTAAAGCCCTTTCAAGCAACATTTTGACTATGTATGGTGGTATTTCATCAGAGCAACACTTATTTTCTATGTGAATACCGCACAATAGTCCCAACTGCTCCCAACCGTCTGGAGCCAGTTAGACTTTGGCATCCCCGATTGGGAAATATTGTGAGGCTAAAGGTATTGGGGAGGGGAAGGAGAAGGGGAAGAGCAAGGTGGGGAAATACCTGTCTATTCAGATATGGTCACCAAACACGACTAAAAGCTATTTCAAGCAACGTTTGAATTCTGAATGGTGGTCTTTCACCAGGGCGATACTAAGAGTATCTTCACAAACATATCTACCATCTTTAAACATACCTTTAATTTTATTAAACGTGAAATAAAACATATTTTTTAACGAATACAGTATTCTTGGACACGCCAGGAAATGAGCCAGCGACCTCTGAATTCTCTGTCGAGGCGGTTGAGCGCCCAACCACGGAAGGTCATATGTACCCAAATACCTGTCCATTTCAAATCATAATAATATTTGATTTGTGTTGATTTTAATCAGTTGCACTAGAATATTGCATATGGTGTAAAATATGTGGTGATACGTCTATATTCTTTTAATGTAATATTGAAGAAAGAAAAGAAACCAAGAAACCTTGAAAAAAACTGAATTATTTACAGTCGTCAAATCTAAAAATACATTTGACAAACGGGGAGACAAGGGTACTAACATAATTAAGGCATTAGAATTGGCACGTCCTATTTGACCTCTTCAATGACAACTTTAGTTGACTCTCAATATTCGAAACAGGAACTCAGAGGAACAATGGAAGTTCCTTTCAGTGAAAAAAAAGCGGTTTTGGAACTTATTAAAAATTTACTTGAAATAAATATACGAGAATATTAAGTATTCGAATTTTTTGTTTTCATGGATAGGAGTACCTACCATACAAGCAATATTTTAGTTACAGTGAATTATAATTAAAATTGGTAATATACTCGTATGTGTATTTTCTGTCTTTACTGCTAGTGAAATTAACCAAATTTTAAAAAAAATGTTGATTCGAATTGCTTTCGTTTGGTGTAAATAATTCTCACGGGGTGAGTCGTAATCACATTGGATTGATTGGCGATTTAGAATATTACAATATATTTATTATATTATATAATATTTTTATACAATTTTTTATATAGAATATTATATTATATAATATTATATGCATATATGTAATGCCTTTTTTTATTGTATTACCACACAAGAGTCCAAACCGTCTCGAGCCAGTGACACGATGGCATCCCCAATTGGGGAATGTTGTCAGGTTGAAGGTAACGAGGAGGGGAAGAAGAAGAAGAATAAGGAGGGTGGAGAAGTACCTGGCTATTCAGATCTGGTCACCAAACACTGCTTTTTTACTTACTATATTTACTTGACAAACATTCACAAAGTAAAAACAGAGCAAAACAGAATGATAATGTAGAAAAGGCGTTTGCAAGTGTAATTCTAAATACGCTTTAAGGTTAAATAAAACTAGACCCTTTATTCTGGAGAATAACTCCCATCGTAATTACTGTGTTTTTACTTATCACGGTAAAATAATACTTCTACTATTTTATTTTCGATATTTCACCCATCTAATGCTGAGAATATGGGGATATTTATTCAGATTTCATTTGGGTTCCGAGGATCATTTTCTCCTGCTAAATTACTAATAAATATATATATTGCATTCCCTCACCTTTCATTAGCGCTATCCGGGACTTAAATTATAATTAAATAATGATTAAACTAATTGGCATTCATAGCAGTCACAATCCTTTGATTGGAGGAATACGTCGTCCAATTTATGACAGCTGCAGATATGTCATTTATTTATTAATTTTTTGAAATCGACAGTTGACATTATACTATTTTGTACATGTATTGTAGGTACTAAAATAAAACCAATTAATTAAAATTACAATAAATAATTACCGATTGATATTATACATACCTACAAATATGGAGATTATTTTATAAAACCATTATTTTAACTGAATTTTATAATTTGCTTGACGTGTAGTATCTTAAATATTAGGAATTCAAATGTGTTGAGCAGCACATAGATATAAGTACTTGAGAAAAAAAGATTAGACGTTTCAAATAAAATAAAAAAAAGTTCTGCAGCATTGCCGAGCACAATGCTACCTACGTGATCAGTAGAGGTTTGCGAAGAGCTTTTTTTTATTTTGAGCAACTTCATTATCCTCTTAAATTCATGACTTTACTACAAAATTTGTTTGGCATTTAGGTGTGCTTCTAGAAATAAAAATCTTTCTTATATTTTAAAACACCATAACTTAAAAGTTAATAAATAATAATGACGTTTTTCATAATTCCATGCATTATATTATCTTTTTTAACTATTTATATTTCATCATATTTAAATATTTAAAATAATGATTTTTTTTTTTAAACCGGATAAATCAAATCACTTATCAATCGGCACACTTTTTAAAAGTTGTTAAAACTACCCCAAAAAACGAACCTAATTATTTTTTATTTTTTTTAAACAAGATTAATTAGGATATGTTAGATAAGGTTTTCGCATTTGTTCTTTCGTCCTTTAATGACTATACATCACTTTTAAAGAGTGTGCCGATTCATGCATGTTTTGAATTATCATGGAACCTTTTTTTTTTTAATAATATTTTCCATGGAAAACAATGTTTTTTAAACTGTCTCAAACTAACACATCATGTCACAACTACATCAAACAGAGAAACCGATTTGAGAGTTACTAACTTTTATTATTTTTTATTTAATAGGCCATCAAACTTTGTAAATCACCATTACAGCATCCCATTTCGTTTCAATACTCGGATAAATCTGTCAAATTTGTTTCTATATCCGCGAAAGTTGAGAGCGACAACAGAAGATTTATTACTTTCCCGACGTTTCACATAGATAACAGCGTGAATAATAACCCAATTTATTTGCAGAATGCCGTCAGGTTCTAAACTTTCCCATCTGAAAAGTTTCAATCCAATATTCGCTCATTGCGCCGCTCACAATAACGCAAGAATACGCCTGATTTATCGGCGGGATAAAGTGATTGATAATTGATTAATCGCAGATATAGCGCGGATAACAGATGCGATGCGCCTAAAATGAATTACTTTTTAATTACGAAATTTTGTGGTGGCATCGCAGCCAAGTAATTGTCACACCTAAGCCACAATTTTAAAAACCCTGTAAAACGCATAATAAAGTGTGTAGTAAATATTGTTAACTATTTTATTTTTTTCCCGGAAAATACTACTCATCATAATTAAATATAAAATTATTTCACTTCACAATTGCGTTTTCTCGTGGTCCATTTAATCCCTTTTTACAGCGAGCGCATATAAGATTGGATCATTTTATCTCATTTGCTTTGCTGCACATATTCAATTATGGGAACAAAGGTCTCGTCGTCCGTAGTGCCGCTGTCATTTGATACATTACGATCATCCGCAATAGAACTAACTTCCGACAGGGTGAAAAATATCGATTCACTTTAGGGTGTATTTATTTTAACAGGAAAAAAAATAAATGCAGTTATCAAGATACGCGCCAACCGCAATACACCATGCTCAAATTGAACACGTGCTCTCCCGAGGATGACAAAAAGACCACTAAAAAATACAGCGCTATAGCGCTGCGTGCAATTTACGTAACTAAAGCTTATGGCGCGATGGCGCGGGGGTTAATAAAGAATTGTCAATTTGTGTCTAAATTATGAAAGGAAATTACAAAAATAATAACAATAATTCATTTTTTCCGAAATGTGCAATCACACACATCCCATAAATAAAAATAAATAAATCTGGCTTACTATCCTTTAACCACCTAAGAAATATTGTTTATTTATCTAAAGAGATAATCAGATATTTGATAGTATTATCGCGCATTCCTATCGCGCGCCCTTGAGGTGATTTTTCACAAAAACGGCGCCATACAAGTAATCCAATTATTATTATTATTACGATGACGCATCTTTACATAAGGTCCTTTGTTGTAATTTGTTTATAATCACCGTACTCATACGATTACGCTGGTAGCTGAGAGTCGTGGGAGTCATTGCATACTCTACCGATACTGTATCGGGCAAGCGCACAGTACACGGCTCACTGTGCCGGCTCTTAAGATGTGCCGTCGTTCAATTGAGTCATACGAAAATATTGAGCTGGTGCCGTGACTCCCACTCTTCACAAAATTACTCATCATTATTAGAAGGCCCTTAAACCGTTTGCAATAAATAACATACTAACTTGGCAGTGCAGTTGTAGTATTTCCTTCAGCTACGCGTGATTTGAGCTTTACCTTTTGAAATTTAAATGCGTAGACTCACCATTACCCCCGCTATTATGCAATTTGTTGTAGTGAACAAATTTTTAATAGTCAAATTCTGCCATACAGATGCTAAACGTCGCGTCACTCACTTGTTACGGAGGCACGTTTTTTTTCAACGGTGATAATATACTCGTACCTAACACATCAATATTTATTACGAATATAATGTTAGGTAGAAGATTTTATTGCATAGCCGTAACCAGGGAATTCGTCAAAACTCATAAAATATGGATTGTATCTATACTAAAAACGTCTGGTAGAAAGCGAGCCTAGTGTAAAAAACGTTAATCGACTTCCTTTTTAAAATGATTTTTTTTTTATTAAAAAACCTTTGTAACTTTTTTCCACTTATTTATTTTCGACCGGACCGGTTTCACCCTATCACGGGCATCCTCAGACTGGTACAATAAATACTAAATCTATGATATATATAGCATGGATATCGAGAGTTAGTTACCTGCTTTTCTAATAATGTTTTTATTGTTTGAAATTTATTTTATTGCTTACGCTACTGTTTATTGTGTTTTTAAAAACTACTTTCGGGTTGGTTTATTACCCTCTGGAAGACGGATTAAATTGTGTTTATTTACTTTTTTGTTATGTTTTTACTATGCTGATAAAACAACTTAAAAAACACAATTTTTGCTACAGAAATTAGCCTCGAAAGTGGCTGTCATATCATCTTCTCCAGTAAATTTTCCCATCGGCATGTTTTTTTTTTTCAAAAGAGAAGAAATTATATAAAAATGAGATGGAACCATGTCTGGGCTGTAGGTATATAATTTATTTTGTCCATCCCTGTTTCTGTCAAAGCACGCTTTGCAACTTGTGCAGTTCGCACGGGTGCATTCTCCTCCATGAAGCGACATCACACCTCGCCCCAACTTACCACTTCTTTTCTGTTTGAGGTTTTCCAGCATCTAAGCAATTAGTTTCGTGTAATAGATTCCTATCGTCCTAGTCCTTTTTGTGGGTAGTCTGTCTTCTGAATTCCCCTACCCTTCCAAAAGATTGGGGTCGTGGATTTGATATTTACGCGCTAAGCTTTGAATTTCCTTGAAGCTGTATCTCCCTATCCTACCCATTGCATGGATTCTTATAGTCTTAGGGTCATATTGGTGGATCCATGTCTTATAAAAAATTTGAATGCCCCCCAGAACTTGTCTCGACTCTTTTCATACAGTTCGAGAATTGCATTAGATGTTGACTCTCGCCGCTATCGTACAATTGACGTTAAATTCTAGGCACCCAACGTCTGAGCAAATGTTTAAATGGTTACGTATTTAGGACCTTTCTAACTATTTCTGTTATAATTTTCACTTCATTGGCAATTTGCTGAATATAAATTCTCTGGTCTCCGAGTATGATTTGGTTCACTTTGTCTATGTTTTTCTCATTCACTACCGATTATTTTGAACTTGGGGTGGTCATTAGAATCTCATTTTTGTTTGTGCAATCGAATTCATATTTTATTAATAGCAGAAAATAGAGAATACTTACTAGTACATTGTTTAATTTTCCATTAATGTCTTTTGATCGTATCTCTTCCATAAAAGATATTCTAATTTTTTTTCGTAGAAAGCAATGAAGGTAATTCAAATAGAGCGCTTTCCTCTATTGTAAATATTTTTAGACTGGTTTTAATATGTTTTATCGACAAAATAAAATGGCCTTGACGTTTACAAAGATTACATTTAAAAACAAACAAAAAATAGTTTGTATTAATGTGAAAGCTCTTTTGGCGTTCAAGGCCATTTTCAAAATATCATTAAATTTCTAAAAAAAACTAAATAGAGTTCTACGAATTAAACACAAAAGCAATTAATGTACATTAAGTTTAAATGAAAAAAACTTTTCTACTACAATAAACACATCGTTAAAAAATAATCAATATATTTTGCTGTGATTAAAAATTAATAATTTATTTTAATTGGTATTTTTACTTTACACTTTTATGTGCATTTTACTAACAATTTTTCTTAGTTAATTTTTGTTAGTTTTCCCATTTACACAACTCAAGCAAGTATTTTATTATATTTATTTCCTCTCCAAACACAGGAGTTGTACCTATTCAAGTATGTAAAGGGAAGTCTTTACCCATAATAGGTAGAAATCGACGTCTAAAGCTATCTATTCGACCGTAAATTATTATCTGGCCGCTACTGTCTATTGCCAATCGAATATCCCACCCGATAAAAATATCCTCCCCAATCCGTTCATTTGAAACAACAGAAATAAAAGTATCCATTTATCGTTCCGAAATTGTCGGCCATTACTGTTATCGCGTTAGTTTATTTTTTATTTAGTTTTTCGGTCCGGGAGGGACATTAGTAAGCATGCGACGAGGCTGCGGGACATTCCCCTACTAGGGTCCCGGCAAATGGCGGCCATTGCTTAGATATTACCTCTGAAATAAGCGCATTTAAAGCCCGGTGAAGATATCGAATTGACGATGTGACCACTTGATTGCCGGCAGTTAAATAAATCGGTAGAATATTGTGCTAAGCAGCTAGTTTTCTGAAATAAAGTTGTAAGAAAAAAATATATAGGTATCATGGAGTAAAAATGTGAAATATTGTTTTAGTGAATTTCTAATGTGTTTAATTTTAGGCAGAACAAAAAGGAAGAGATGTTGAAATTCCATACAATTCTGTCTCAACACAGGGTAAGCTCTATTCTCATTAATACAACGTCCTACACAAATGCGTACGGTAATCAGTGGCATGTTTTCCTGTGGTGTAACCGACTTATTTCATCATAATCTTGCACGCTCTATGCTTAACACCCCTTTCTCTATTCATTTGAACTAGTTACCTAAGCCACTGACCTATTTAATGTTGAATTTTATTCTTAAGTCGGCCTTAAATAAATTGGTTTTGATAAACATATCCACCAGAGATTCAAATTCCAGTGCCTTGAGTTCACTTTCAATCTATCTCTAAGAGTAATTATTGTTCTTTGACAGAATGCCATGAATCAGGGCTGGCATTAGAAATCCACTGTAGACTGCAATTTCATTTCCATGAAAATGACTATTGCATTCAGATCTCCATTAACTGAATTTACTACATCGCTCTTTTTTCTATATCTTTATCAGCCTTCCTGTCTGACGCGACCGTACTCACCAAGTAGTAATGTTCTTCTCTCATGAGTATCTTTGAATTCACTTTAGCTTGTTTCAATCGCTAAAAATATATATTTTTTTAAATATAATATATGCTAATAGGCGTCAATAAATAAATAAACGTAAATATTATTATCATTTTTACATGTAATAAATTAGAAAAATATTGTGGAGGAGAATATTTTTTCTTGTTTCTATCTTTCATCGTCTGTCTGTAATATAGTTGAAGTGAAACACATTAAATTATCACGAGTTCTTTTGTGTAAACCACTATTTAATAATTAATAAAAATATGTTTCGAAATCATCCCCCATCAGGATACAAATGAAGTTTTCTATTTATCCTGATCTGTATAGTATATTTATACATTATGTCCCGATGAGGGGACCATTGGTTACGAAACATGTAGATAAATTTATTTAAATAGTGGTTTATACGAAATAAAATATTAAAAATTAATTGAAAATGATACCACAAAGAAATTATACCTTAATTGAATAAGTAAAAATATCTTTCTTATCTTTCATACCGAATTAAATTATCAATTTTTATTATATATTTATTTTCCACAAAAAAATTTGTCAGTGAATTTGTTAACGTCTCATAATTATGATATGTGATTTGACTTTTTTTATGTATTTTGTTAATGTACTGAGTTTGCATTATATAATTTTTACATGTTAGCTTGATAGTATATGGCAATGGCGTGCATTGCTCTT
>JAHDVE020002810.1:155074-230319 GCA_022606495.2 Halesus radiatus
GCAATCAGTATTAGTAATTAGTTTTTAGAATTTTTTCAAATAATATTTTTTCATTAGGTTATTATTTAATAACACCTGACTAATAAAATATCAGGTTAATGAAAAAAAAAACATAACATAACGAAGAAGGAGAAAACTGTCTTAGTCGAACTGAAAAATAATTTAGTTATTTAAGACGGATTTTTTAAGTTCGGAAACTGGAAACTATGCAGAGTTGTGAATAAAAAAAATTACATCTCTAGAAACATGATTTGGAGTGAGATTAGGGATTTCGTGAGGCCATTATAAAATATGTTTCCATGATAAATCAACATAGGTATAAATTGGCACACTTTATAAAGTAATAAAAAGTACAAACAATAAGACTCTATTCCTAAAACTCAATCTCACCTAACCTAATAAATCATTAATTTTATTTTATATTTAAGAAAAGGGTATATATACATATATATATATTAGGTTAGGTTAGTTTGGGTTTTCGGGGTAGGTTTTTGTTGTTGTTGTAATTTTGATGATTTTAAACCACTTTTAAAGTGTGTGCCTATCCATGCGTGTGTTGATTTATCCGGTCACCGCAAAATACAGACTATAAGTTAGTACCCACTTAAGAATTTTTCACCCCCAAATTTTTGAATTTTAATCCTAAACTTTATAGACAGACAAAACCCGACTAGCGAATTCAATTTAATCTACAAATTAACAAGTTCTGATGATTAAGCTGGGTAATTTATTTTTTTATTTCATATGGGTGTGTCACTAAATCCATTATCTTTGGAAAGAAAAATAATTTTTATAATCTCGTTTTTAGGTTGTTTTTTTTTTATTTATTATCATAACCCTTAATAAAGTTTTTAAATAACCATAATTAAACTTCATCCTAAAATAGTTATTACCTAAAAAACTGTTAATGTCCTCTCCTAAGTTTCAAGTATGTGAGCTTTCTCTGTGCGGCAATTATTTCGTTTGATTCCTAGCGGAACTCACCAGCACGTATCAAATTTATACGAGGGGGCTCCTCCTGCTGTCATTGTTTGAAAAAACAATTTCCCTTCATTTTTTGACTTATAATCATGTGAGCATTGATCCGAAACGGACTAGGAGACCTTGTTAAAAATAATCTATTGATATTAACCATTGCTCCATAAATTTACTGTTAATTAATTATCTTTCTATAACACAATAATATGCTTTCAATAGATTTATACTTATTTTGTGGCTTCATTATTAATTATTTAATAGGAATTACTTTGTTTACACCACTGTTTTTAATTTATAAATATCAGCTAGCAAAGCTTTCGAAACATGTTTATATATATAAATTAAAAACAATGGTATAAACAATTTTTTTTAATGGTAAAAACAGTTTATACACAATATGGCAAGCAATCCAATAGCTACTAGGAGGTAATTTATACAATTGCCTTCCATATGAAACAAACAAAAAAAGGCTAGCCATATTTGAAAAGAAAATGTTTCAGCTAAAATTCAATGAACGAAATAATTATGAATTTATTTAATTAATCATTCTAGTTAAGTAAGCGAAATGTATTTTTTAAAAATCATAAATGTACGGAACGTACAAATAAGTCTATTTTGGAGGAAACACTGCCACACATCGATACTTCTCTGTCAGCAGGAGTTTTTGTACGGGTATAGAATATACGAGTAGGCCAATAAAGGCCAAATAACCTTTTCACAATGATCGTTTATATAATTTTTCTCTATCAAACAATTGACGTACGTTTAAAGTGATTGCCGTCATTGGGTTCGGTAGAAAAACGTCAGTTAGGACGTTTTCGATGACTTAGTTGACGTTACTGGTGTATGTCCTAGAAATAGTGACGTCAACAGGTGCCATTTACGTCTTTAAATGCGTCATCCGAATCGCAGGAGTACGTAACCTTGATGTGTTGACACACTTTTTGCATGTGATTGCAAAGACACGTCTCTGGCATTTTTCTAAATACGTATTATGATTTGGACGTCCGATATAATTAAGTTAATTTTATCCTCAGGCCACGGTGAAAGTTCCTTCATAGTTATCGTCATGTCGTCAACCATCCTAATGCTCAGTATTGTAATGATTTATTTTATAAATGAATTAAAAAATATACTTTGCTTTCACCACTTTATTAATATACACAGATATCTACATGTTTTCAAATCAGGAATATGTATAGAATAGTATGATTATTAATATTAATATATTAATATCTGTGTAGATTAATAAAGTGGTGAATAGAAAGTAATTTTTAAAAATTGATTCATTAATAATAACGCCACAAAGTGAATACCAATCGTTTGAAGAAATTTTATTTTGTAGTTCGCCTAAATACGTATTAACTTAACAAGCAACACAAATTCAAATATAACTATATACTGCCAAAATCTATCAGGTTAAAAGCTATTAGTAAATTTTCACAATACAAAGACGAATAAAAACTCAACACACATATCGGAATGAACCTGTAACATATCTGTTTAGAAAATCATTAAATGCAGGTACCCACCTATGTAGGTAGAAGTCAATTCACGTTTATAAGATGCTCTGGTACGGAATGGTTTATATTTGTTATTAATTGATAAACTAAAATTTTTAAGGCAAGATTTTTGTGCATAGCGCAAAGGGTAACAATTATTTTAATAAACAATAATTATTAGCCTGAAACACTCATCCAGATTGAAAAAACCTCCGAGAAAAGATAAATGTCGCCGACAGGACTCGAACCTGCACCCTTCTGATTGCCGGTCAGATGCTCTACCAATAATTACTGTTTTTATTATATTTCACCTTATTTATATTTGTTTTTATCTTGCTCAATTAATATACCTTCTAACTAATCAAATTTATTTTCGATTGAAAAATTTGAAAAATAAAATTACAAACTCTCACACACTTACATCTTGTAATCGTGCGTTCACTCCATAAAAAAAATAATCCTTACTTCCTTAATAGACTTAGTTAATTTGTGGTGTCACTTTGAATTAAACGAATAAAATAGAATAGATTTTGCAAAATACTTTGTATCCTGATGATAGAAGTGCACGAGTATATATTTATAAATCAATGTGTTAACGTAGATGGAGAATTTACCTCAGGCCACTGTAGCATAAGTGCTAAATATTTTTTTTGTATTCTATTTCTACATCGCGTAATCTTTTATTATATTAAAATGTATTATTTTATATGGCAGACAGAGTATTGCACTCACCGCTTTGTTCTGCTGAAATAAAGACATGATAATTATCACTAAATATTAAACAGTAGTTTATGATTCAATTTAATTATTCCTTAATCCAAAGATAGCATTTGTGATCTACCTACTTTTCAAGTTTAAAATTGTATTTTTTTGCAATCTTTTACAAATAGATGTTGTTTGAGGTTTTATTTTTTATTTTTTTCTATTTCCAGAAAACCACATATATTTTCACCCTTCCATATGCCTCCTCTTATATGTTATGGTTATAACTTGGAAGATTCAAAAAAATTTACTACGGATTTTAGTCAGTTTCCACCTTTTGAATCGATTATATACTTACATAGATATGTCGCTTCTGTTCAGGGAGGCTGATCTAGCATCTTATTTATCATTGCATATGGGGACAAAGCAGCCCGCCGTCAGCGCGATGGCTTTTAGGCTAATGAAACTAAATGGCAGCGAAGCCATTTTATTACGGGATGCGGATTAAATTTATAACCCGCATTAGGTGCCATTGTAGGCACGGTATCACGTCAAGTCACACAGAATGGGATTTTATGCCAAGGAAATCAATCAAAATATAGTATACGCTGGGGGTCCTTACGCTTTTTATACGCCTACCATTGTAACCTCTGCTTTCCCCTCCTACCGTGTTCATGACAATGACATTACAAAGCTGTGTAATAGTTTTACTTAGAATGCGTATTGACAACTCAGTATGAACGTACATTTTTTTGACAATTTAAAATAAAACAAGATATGTATATTTTATTTATCTACATTGTTCAGTAATCATTTAAACGTTGGATCATAATAATACTATAATAACGGTACTGTACAAGGACATGGTGTTTTACAATGGGGAGTATAAGATTGACTTGAATAATTGAAAGTGTGAACTGATCATTATATTATATGTACACAACATACGATTCACACAAAATGAACCCATGTTTCAAAATTAGTATGGCCAACAAACTCTTGATCACATTGCACCATTAATATTTAATATTTATGACATAAGAGATGTTGTAATTGTCTTACCATGACCATTTTATTTTAATAGAATCCTGGAAAATATTTTTTTACATATACATAACTTTCATGCTAGAAAAGCTTAAGAGAGCGACATCTATCGTCTTGGGGAGCGTTTGATTACATTGATTTACAATCTCATGATTTTTATTTCAGAAACTCGTTTCAACGTAAAACCACTAGATGGCAGTTAAAAGGGGGCGGTTACCTTATAAAATAACATCACGGGATTGGACCGAATCTAAAGAAAGGGTTACCAATGGAATGGGGGTTTTTATATAAACAACGATTAGTGGCGACAGAACAAAGAAGTGTCAATTGATTTATGGGGACAGAAAAGGCAGAGTTTGACGGCCTTTCAACCCGGACTTTGTAAAAATCGCAAGTATCTAATGTTGTTTGACGAGGGAACGAAACCGGTTTGATCTATTTTAAATGTAGCTATCTGGAGGACGGGAATTCGGAGGGTCTTGGACCCATGAATATGGAAGGTGCTCTTTTCCGTCGCGCTACAGAGGATGTTCAGATCTAGGCACGAACTGAATATAAAGAGGTTCCGTATACCGGCTGTTCAGTCTGTACGTCTGTGAGAAGGGGGTTACCCACCGGAAACATGGTGATCCCAGTACTTTAAGGGTTAGTCTGGAGCCGAATTGCTTGTCAACAAACCGTGCTCGATCACTTATCATAACAAAAAGCTGAAAAAACTAAAACCAATTCATATAATTTTCCCATATTTCGGAGAGGATGGAGATAGCGCCAAAACAAGTAAAACTGTACCTTTTAACCATGAAAATTTTTGAAACTAATGCATGTAGAATAACACTTAGTACAATGAAGAAAGGCCATAATACTATGATCATTACATTTATGTATACAAAATTTAAAATTGTAACTACGTCGTATTAAATAGATCAGGAATAGTGCAATTAGTATAGCCCAGAAGCTAAGTTTTCCCATTAAAACTCACGATAGGTAAAAATAGAAAATTTAGGGGCAAAGTTAGGAAAATTCTAGTCATTCTATAGGAAATTAACATAGATTGCATACTAGGATAATAATAGAGAGTTCAGAACATTAAAGTCTAAGATAGGAATGCTAGGAATATAATTCTGTCAATGGTATGCGAGAGTCTGCCTACGCTACAAAGAATAGGGGCTACCACCAAATAAGACCTTGTTTTTCCAATAGTCTGAACCAAAAATCAGAACACAACATAGACTCGGAAAAGCTTAGGAAATTGACCACATTCCAGTGAGAAATTTTCCGCGAAAATTATGAAAATTGGAAACACTCGCATGTTAGCATAGGGCTAGGCGGCACGCGCTGGCCAAGGAGAAGAAAAAACCTCAAATTGAAAGGAAAACTACAAAGAGTTTTCCGGTCACATTAGTTAGGAAAATTTAAGGCAGCAGTAGAGGAGTCATCTTAAATCGGTGGCGCGAACAGAAGTCTATTGCTAAATTAAATCATAAACGAAGGAAGGGCGGGCCATCACATCATAAAAGAGTCGGTGAGGCGAGGCCATCTCAATGTTTAAACTAATTAATTATTATTGTACCGTTTACGCAGTGTACATGCAATGCCAAACACCCTGGAAATGCGTTATAAGACAAAAAGCTCTATCCCGCCGCCTTTCTCATAGGCATGCTCGGAATGAACCATCTGCGGGTCAGAGGGAATGTACACATTGTTACATATTTCTTCAGACTGATTCGTGGATGGTTCGAAAACTCGGCTATCATTAATTAGTTCCCGGTGGTTCCCTGACAGCAAATACTGTGTTATCTCCCGGCCTGCAGGACCAACTTGCCAATAATCATACCGGTGGGGAGGGCATCTTTTTTTAAATATTTTTTTTTTATATGAATACCGCACAAGAGTCTCAACTGCTCCCAACCGTCTGGAGTCATTGAGACTATGGCATCCCCAATTGGGGAATGTTGTGAGGCTGAAGGTATTGGGGAGGGGAAGGAGAAGAGGGTAGGAAGGTGGGAAAGTACCTGGCTATTCAGATCTGGTCACCAAAAACGGCTAAAAGCCATTTCAAGCAACATTTCAATTCTGAATGGTGGTCTTTCACCAGGGCGATACTGAGAGTATCTTCCACTCTCTGGGAAATCTTTCTGTTAAATAGAATCACTTCGGATATCGACATATTTTGCATCAATGAAGCTGCGTTTAAATATAAAGCTGTACTTGTATAAGAATATTATGTTGTATACAATTTACTGAGATTATGTATGTCTACCTACTTTCTTTTAATTAAAATTATTTTTTATAAGTAATTATTTTGGATGTTGGACATCCTGTCTTATATAATAATATCTTTAAAATTGCCTTAAAATGTATAATAAAAAAATTGTAGAGCAATACTTCTACGTGTCTCTAAGTAGTGGTAAGTAGACATACCCAAAGTACACGATTAACAGAGCGGCGATGATTGCAGTTGAAGTGCATGGTGGGAAAGAGCTTTTTGGGGATCTTGGGGGATAGATGCGGTTAATTTTATCAATATGTAGTGTCAAGAGTGTAATCCCATTCAGTATTTTACAGGTTTTTCTCCCCCTGACTTTCGAATGTGTTAAGTTTTTCACTATTTTAAAAATTAACACAGGGAGATAGGAACCGTGCAAGCACACTAATGAGCTTCCTGCATGGTTCTTTAGTTCAGTGAAAAATACATAAACTTATTTTAGAAAAAAAATAACTAACTTACGATTATACTGTTTCTCCGTAGGAGTAGGCAGAGACAATAGATCACCGCACAACCCTGTTTTGGCACACAATCCTTGCTGCATTCACATTCATACTAACTCTTCTGTTATTCTGACTCTTGACATGATTATGATATATTCACTTGATTAAGCCATGTTTTCCTGTACGTCATATTATATTCTTCTTACACACCTTTCTTAGTTCATCTGCTCTACATTCTCAATCATTACGCTTGCTTCAGCCTAGCTAAAATTTTCTTGATCTCCACATTTTTAATCCGGTTATACATGGTTTTACTACACATACGCCTCAAAAATCTCATTTCTGGGGCATTCAGTTATTCATACTTTTGCTGCAAGTTTCATGCCTCACTGCCATATGTAATCGTTGGTATCAGCACTCCTTTGAGGACTGCTACATCTTTTCTACTTACCTCTACGGAGACATCCTCGGATGATCGTTTAGTATGATACATTATTTTGACTATCCAATTGAAGGCATTGTCCATTTATCCAACTGAATAATAATACTTAAAAAAACAGAATTATTTTCAGCATTCAGGTGATATTTCACCACCTCTGAGTATGCTATTTAGTAACTAGTCGCCAAGCAATATTAATCATAGAATTAACATGGCTGTAAAGGCGGGCATTTACTCGATGGGTAGTGTTTTTCCAGCTGTGGGGAAACAAATATCCTACGCTACTTGACAGGTAGCACTAACTGGCAGTTTGCTTTGAGGTGGTGAAATAAGTAAATAAGAATTACATTTTACAGAAGGGCTCTTCTTAACCCTTTAGTTGCCAAGTGTGTTTTTTTTAAATGCTGGAGAAGTGTCGATAATCCAAGAATATATTTATTTTTTTATTTTGATTACTTATTACTATTTTTAGACACATGTTTTCAATAATGTGACGTAATTTTAGAACCGTGGGTAACGCGTGACGAATTTTATGGCTCGAGCCATATATCGTTCTGTGGCACTCAAGTAATGTATTGGAACGATATATCGTTCGGTGGCACCTAAAGAGTTAAAATGTCTAAGCTAATAATGTATATTTTTCTGGGAATCAGTAGAAAACAATAATTATTCTGTAGGTAGATGAAGATTAAGTTAAGTTGAACGAAATATGGATGCAAAATAACAGCTACAGTAGAATCATTTTTAAGAGATTCTTTCTTGGGTAGATGTATACTCTATCGTAGGACTACTGCGAGGTAAGATAGGACTGGGGGCGATTGTTCCAAACCAATTCAAACTAATTTTAACCACTATCAGTGTGCACAAAAACATTCAAACGTGCTATCTTAAATGAATTACCTGTACCGTCTGAGATTTGTTGATTCTGAGAAAACTTAAGTCATTTAAGATACCATTTAAGATGAAAAAAAAAATTATTGGTCTTTCTGTTTCAGGATTTTTCCAACAGAAATAAAAATAACAGATTTTGGAGAAACAATAATTTCTTTTAGTACCTACTTAAGTTCTCACTTTCAAAGATCAACACGATTAAGTACCTGTAGAGACTAATAATGTAGTAATTATCTAATTATATTGATGTAGATGGGCATTATGAAGTAGCTAGTAACTTAATTCAGCCTTATAATAAAGTAGAGAGCAGTGGCGTGCTAGGATTTTTGGCAAAATAATTTTTATTTAATACCGAACAAGTGTAAGACCCTGCGGCGCTAAGACCCTAGTATGAAAGTGGCGTACGAGAGGCCAGAATACAAGATTATAAATGAGTGAGCCCATTTTTTCATTTTATTTATTTTTGTATCGTTTCTTTACATTGTTATCATTTATTATTTACAATCCATTTTTTAACTTCATCGGTACTAAGCCCGTATCGAGGTTAACAAATTTTTACAAATAATACATTAATAAAAGTATTCCAAAAATACAGATTTTAAAATTATATAATAAGCATTTGCATAAATTAACATATATGACTGTCGTTTATAATATTCGAATATCGAAAGCTCATCATTGTCAAAACAAATGAGTACTAAATTAAAAGCGGCCTGAAGATATGATAAATAATAATAATTATAATTAATAGCTGACGTAAATCTACCTCAACCCCTACGCCTACCCTTACCCCTACCCATACCCTTACCCCTACCTCTACCCCTACCCCTACCCCTACCCCTACGCCTACCCCTACCCCTACCCCTACGCCTACCCCTACCCCTACCCCTCACCCACTCCCCACCCCACCCTACTCCCCACCCCTACCCCCACCCCTACCCCTACCCCTACCCCTATCCCTACCCCTACCCCCACCCCTACCCCTATCCCTACCCCCACCCCCACCCCCACCCCTACCCCTACCCCTACCCCTACCCCTACCCCTACCCCTACCCCTACCCCTACCCCTACCCCTACCCCTACCCTACCCCCTACCCCTTACCTCTAACCCCACCCCTCACCCCTTACCCCCACCCTTTCTACCCCTACCCCTACTCCCTACCCTACCCCTACCGGTAACCCTACCCCTAACCCTACCCTACTACTATAGTGGTGGGAGAGGATTAGAGGGAGAGGAAACTAAGTAGGTATTAATGTGAAAGCCAATTTAGGAGGTGGGTCTTTGTAAAAAGGATTTAGTAATTAACAAAATTTCATTCACTGCTTGACGCATCTTCTTACATAATATAATAATTTTTATATCTCTGATAGTATGTAAAATTTGTCAAACACTTATTTATATCAAAAAAGTGTTTGGCAAATTCAGTATTCCTATTATTAATTAAACACCTCGGATTCTCTTAAATTCTAGTTTGAAAAATTCTAGAAGTTTTTCAAGCATAAAAATAGTTGCAATCGTTACAAATTAATGTGTAGACCCCCGATATGTTTAAAATATCGTGTATTATTATTAAAATTTGATTAAAAACAGTGGTAAAAACAAAGTTTTTTTTTATTATTTATAAAATAGTACCTACGCCAATGGTGAAAAAGTTAGTTTCCTATTTCAAAAAATCGCCGACTATTGAGTGCTTTGATCTCGCGATACAACTAAGGCCAAAATCCTCAGATCAAGTTAAAAGGTCAAGTACAAAGCGATAATGAATCTGAAAATCAAATTATTTCAGCGCTCTTTTAATGAAAAAGAAATCGCAATTTAAAAACACTTCATTTTGTTAGCTGAGAATAATACGTACTTATTCCTTTGAAGTGAACGGAAGCAAAATAATTTCATTATTTGGAACGTGATTCAAATTACTGGTATTTACCCTAATCCGAGGTGAAGCCGAACAAAAAAAATATATTTTTAAAAATTTACTCTGTTAAATAGTTTCATAAGTCTGGTAATATTTATCCTTCGAATTAGGTAGGTCCTCGTATATACTTAGTCTTTATTTAATGTGATCACTGAAATGCCGAATATTAAAGCGTGATTGTCTTCGCATCGTGGGAAGTGTGATTTCGTTACCATTAAGTTTTGTTTGAAATTGGGTCTTCGACGGTTTAGAATTATTTATTATTGAGCTTCATAATGCTTCTTTTTTTCTGCTAGCACTTCATGTAATGCTTTAGAATTAAAAAAAATAGTGATTACGCTACCGCTCCACCTCAAACGATTGACTTCACATCGTTTTTACGGTAGCTTGTAAGTGTATTATTATTTTTTTATTTTAGATTCTTAGAAGAATTATCGCTAACTTGGATTAAACTTTCGAACTTCGTTCCAGAGTGGAAGATGCGTTCAGTATCGCCCTGGTGAAAGAACACCATTCAGAATTGAAACGGTTGCTTGAAATGGCTTTAGCCGTGTTTGGTGACCAGATCTGAAGAGCCAGGTATTTCCCCACCTTCCTCTTCCCCTTCTCATTCCCCTCCCTGATACCTTCAGCCTCACAACATTCCCCAATTGGGGATGCAAAGTCTCACTGGTTCCAGATGGTTGGGAGCAGTTGAGTCTCTTGTGCGGAATTATAATGTAAAAAAATAAATATATATCGAATATTAAAGTGTGATCGAGATCACCGCAATAGGTGGCGTAACTTTGTTAAACTTCTTTGATTACGTATTCACTTGTTTAGATGGTTGTCGAATATACGAGTAACTAAATACGAAAGTATTTATTTGTTACTCTTTACTATTGACCTTTCTAATACCCATGTTACCTGCTCGCCCTTAATGTAAGTCTTTATTAAGGAATTCCAATTCATAGTTACGCCTAAGACTCCGCCCCACCCGATTGATCTCACCTCATTTTCACGGTACCTTTGTAAGTGTATTAATTTTTTGTTTTAAATTCTCAGTAGAATTATCGTGGACTTAAATTAAACACGCGCTGTTTGATATCACACGCAATAATCAAGGAAATGCATTATTTAAAAGCAAGGAGGCACGGAAAGAGACGTTTTAATTAAGTTTATTTATAACATGCGTTGTAAGGACTCGTTAATAATCATGCAAATGAATCAAATAAGGAATTTCATCTGCAATTACAGAAGGATAGAAAACTACCCCAGGACACACAATAAAGTTGGTAGGTATATTTTCCCTAACGATAGTACCCATATATATTTTTATCTTTAACGAAATTATATTGTTTTGATTTGATAGTTGGTTCAGTTTATAAATAATAATGTGAAATAGTTAATATAATATTTATAAATTAATAAAAATGTCCACTTTTTTAACATATAAATAGCTACATGTTTCAGAAGCACAGCTCCCCTCATCGGCTTAAATATATACTAAAAATGTGTAGACAAATAGTAAGAAAATAGACAAATCTCAAACATAAAAAAATTGCAATAAGCGATGAAAATACTTATGTAATTAATAAAAAATGTAAAAAACAATTGATAAATAAAAAAACGTATCTTAGAATATTAAATAATAAATTTATATTAGAAATTTAAAAAAAAAAAGAATTTATTTTTATTATTAATGTAAATAAAATCACGAAATAGAAGGCATACAAAATTAAATAATAAGAGTTATTATTTTTAAAATATACTTTTTTTTTAAAATTATTTATATTTTACGAAAGAACTACTTTTTTGTAGTTAATCTAACGGGAGCTTATTATTCAAACTCAAAATTTACAAATAAATGATAGTAATATTTTAAATATTATTATTTTTAGTATATTGTTTATCCTGTTTCAGAAATACTTAGATATCTATATATTAAAAAAGTGCTGCATACAATGATTTTTTATTATTTTATTAATAATGACGTCACGAAGTGATTACAAATCTATTGAAGAAATAATAAAATATTTCTTTAAAAACGAATATTATATATATATATATTTATGTTCGGTTGTCAACCAAAATAACAATACGAATAATATTAATATGAGGTTTCTACATTCGGCTATGGTGTATAAATATAAATAAAATAATGAACAACCCGTTACCAATACACGTTTTTCTCAAAATTATATACAACAAAGACACAACGCATGGACGTGAGTACTAAAAAAGAACAAAGCCAATTCTCAAACCGTTTTTTTTCTATAAACGGTCGAAATATTATAACGCGCGCTGCCGAAAACCATCAAAATTACACCGATTAATAAATTTCATAATAGATGGGAAGAATCACATTAAATTAAGCAAGATAATATTTAATAGGGTGTAAGTTATACTAAGAAATTTGTGAAATGTACAAATAACTAAAAGTCAAAGGATAAAGTCAAAGGCCCCTAGGGAAATTATTTTCCCCACGGCCTTCTGTGTGGAGTTTATATATAAAAAAAAATAATCTCCCTAAAACCATTTTCATGTTTACGATCTACTAGTATTTCCTCTCGGTACAATTTAAATTTATTTGACTCTCAAATGGGTGGGTAACTGATCCGAGGATTAGCAAAAGACCTTGAATTAAAGAGCGGCCTTTTCGGGATAATGGCCGGCTTTGAAAATGCGTATTTATTTTATCTAATTAAGAGACTTTGTAACACTTTGGAGGCTGCGTGCATTAAGATAATTAATTTACGTAATAATGGACGTAGTTGTAATTTATTATATATAGTTCTATTTGGTTAGGAAGATAGACAGAGTTTGCTTTTGTTGAATGGATGAGTAATTATGATATTATGATTACAAATATATTAAGAAGATTTTATTAGGTCACAAGAAGAGCTTAAAGTCAAAATAAATCAGACATCTAATTAAAACTGGGGGTTTTATGAACGGCTTGCTGATTCTAACAGTTACTACGTACTGACCACGTACCTATGGAACTCAAAACAGTTTTTTTTTTTACGGAAATTCCTCTAGGCGTTTCAAAACACTATAAACATCCTTTGACTCCGTGCAAAGTTTGGCGGTTCAACTGTGATTAACAATCTGTGGTTACCAGATCGTTTGCCATATCTAACACACAGAAGAAACGTTGGTGAAGAGATTCGCAGGGATTTTAATTCAGTCTGCTTTGTGTAACTCGACGCATTGATACAACATGGTTCAACGGGTCTCGTATATGGTTCCCCTGATTACCGGTCGGTAGCTGAGTTGGCAGTGTTTGTTGTCTCACCCAGGCGTCGTGAGTTCATTTCCTAGGCCGGCTAAGTCCTCCCTTACGACACAAGCAACATCTTCCGCTTACTGTGATGGTAATAGGAGATTTCAGGTAATATTTGACTTCCTAAAAAAAAATACGTAGTACGAGTCATTAAAGATATTATTAAATCGAACTTATTAAGCTTACCCTTTAATATGATGTTAATTATTGAAACAAAATCAATAACTTTCAATGAAACAGAAGAACAAAGAAAATAAAAAGATGCGGTCGCGACTGCGACTCGACCTCAGAAATTTTATTCCATTATTAAAAATAATATTAATAATTTTCATGGAGAGTTTGAGATTGATAAAAGTTACAGAAGTCAATAAAGTCTCGGTAGCTCAAACAGCAGAGACGTTACTCAGTCTCAGTTTAGTCTCAGTCACAACCGCATCCTTTTATATTCTGTGTTATTTTATGTTTCATGTTTTCATTGAGAGTTATTGATTTTATTTTGTGATTCTGTTTTCATTGCAAAATGACTTTTTCTTTCATTTGGCTTATAAAAAATATGATTATTTACGTATGCGCTTCAGTCAAACTCTAAAATTGATTCCATAGCAGTATGCATAGATAGGCTATTATACGATGAAGGTAATTATTCAATTACATCATTATCGTACATCATTTAATTACAATAACTTGAAAGATTTTGAAATAAAAACTTAAATACTTAAAATGTTAAATGCTTTAATTAATGAATGCAAAATTTTAACGTGGGCTTGTAACAGAAATTTATTATTAGTTAGTTAATTTGATTAAAACTTCAAATGCCTAGTAGTTCGTTCACAAAATGAGCGAAATTGTAAAATTCTGAAAGGAATTCAGTAATGAACACCTAAATTTAATTTATCGCCTCAAAGGATGGACGCAAATTACAATTTACAGCCCCTAGGTAACACCGTTTCTACATTTTACTTACGTGCCTTTTCCATCTTAGTTCATTTTAATAATGCACCACTTATTTTAGTTGTCGATTAAGTTACACAGAGACCACGAACTTTTTGCGGTGGTAATTTGATATGAGAGACTTTTTAAGGATCTCTTTCCTATCGGAGGTAGGCCATTACCGAATCAATGCCCCCCCCCTGCAAGATGCAACCCAAAACAATTCTGTTTCAACATTCGAACTGTACTAGAGAAAAAAAGGATAACTACCTACGGCATGTAAACTAGCCTTTCCTCAACTTACCTAACCTAACCTAACCATCAATCCAGCCGGAGATGTTGGACAGTCACACAATTTTGTATTGATATACACACTTTGCTTCATTCACATTCATACTCTTCTGTTATACTGCTCTTCGCTTAGACTGACCCAAGTAATTGATCCTATGGTCCTACCATTCTTTCCTCGGGCGCCTAGACTTTTCCGTCCATTCGCTTGCACGTCATTATATTCTCCTGACACCCCCTTTCCCCGTCGTGTTCAAACCATCCCGTTCTTAATTTTTGTATAGGAATATTAATAAAAACTGAATGAACGCAATATGAAAACTTCCCCTAGCGGTAAACCGACGAAATTAAGGAATAATCAAACAGTATTTCAAAATTATTTTATACATATTTTTTAATCGTTTCTTATTATGATTAGGTATATATTTGGTAACTACTCACTACATGTACAAAATGAAAAAAAATATAAACTCTCGATTTCACGAAAAATAATAATAAAAAAATTAAATACTTGCTGAGTACTCTTGAAGTTCTAATGAACGACATTTTTTTGTGTAAAGTAAATAGATTTGTTGTCTAATTTATTATCAAAAATTGAATTTCATCCCTGTATTGCGTAACATTTAAGAAGTTAGAATGCATAAACTAATAGTCTTTATAATGCCATCACTGTTCCTGAAATTAATTATTTTAGCCGTATTTTGTTCATGTCAAAAGAGGAGGATTTTAGAAAGCTAACAGTTTTGCAAAACAAATCCATGAGAATAATTTTAAGAGGACACAAATATTCCAAATTTAAAAAAAATTCTGATTGATCTTAACATACTGTCTTTTAAGCAAATTATATACTTTAAAATGTTTAACGGCCAACAAAATTTTGAATTCTTGAAAAAAATTATTAAACATTAGCACAGACATAACCATTCTATAAGAAGAAGAAATGAAATAGGATTTACCTTTCGAAAGAAAAAAAAATCGCAAAACTCATTAATATATAGAGCCATGAAGATCTTCCGGCCAAATGTAAAAGAAAACGAAAACGTTTCGAATTTTAAGAAAGAAGCGAAGAAATACGTAAGCCTTAATTTTTAATATGGTAATTTTTTAAAGTTTGATTTGTAATTCTTAATGGTATGTAGATATTATGTTCATATTAGAATACATGTAACCAATGTACATGTGTTATATTTTAAGTTAATTAAATAAATAAGAATAACTTTGATTAAACCGCTGTTTTTAATATATAAATATCTATATGCTTCAGAAGTAAAGCTCCTTAAATATTTATCCTGATGAGGGGAGCTTTGTTTCTGAAGTATGTAGATGTTTTCATATATAAAACAGTGATTTAAACAAAGTGATTGCTAACAATTATTTTATAAACAATAATTATTAGCCTGAAACACTCATCAAAATTGAAAAAAAAACCTTCCGAGAAAAGATAAATGTCGCCGACAGGACTCGAACCTGCACCCTTCTGATTGCCGGTCAGATGCTCTACCGTTGAGCTACGTCGGCTTATTTATTATTTTTTTTTTCTTTCTCGGAAGGTTTTTTCAATTTGGATGAGTGTTTCAGGCTGATAATTATTGTTTATAAAAATAATTGTTACCCTTTGCGCTATGCACAAAAATCTTGTCTTAAAAACTTTAGTTTATCAATTAATAAAGTGATTGTTATTTATTTTATTAAAAATGATGCCACAAAATCATTACACATCTTTCGAAGAAATAATAGTCTTTCGATTTTTTTACTTTTTTATCTGGCAGTTGTTAGTTGAAATATAATTTCCAACTGCGAAAAATCACGCCAACACCACCTAATTTTGACACATCAATTTGCAAAGTATAACGTATAAACTCAGTTTTATATTGCACATCAGGGCTATATTTCACCATTGCGACGCCGCATTTTAACGGAAGAGATTGGTCATTGGTACATGGATTCAATTTAAAACAAAATAAAAAAATTAAAAAAGATGTGTAAGGTAAGTACTGCGTTGGGTCAGTATTCTTACACTAATTCCTATTCTCTGCATTATACCCTCTATCGTGAATCCCAAGCTTATAGTCCACTTACCACCAAAAAAGAAATACCATAGGTATCAATATGGTATTATCACGGTTTTTTTATTGTAAAAAAAATTACGAACAAAACTACATGGCATTAACACGTTGAGAAAAAAAATCTGTAACGATTTAAAATCTGTCATTTTCGTTCAACCTCAAAACGATATGTTCGTTTTTATTCGTTAGAGTGGCGTTGGTGATGTCATGCCGGCCAACGTTAGTAGAGACTCAGCGACAGTTGTCTTAAGAGTCAGTAGCGTTACCTACGTCATAATGACATATTATGTATGTTCAAGAATTTGTGATTTTAGATCGTTTTAAAATCAATAATTAAGATTGAAAACGTTTTAATACGATGATCGGAATCATAAAATTACAATTTAAACCTTGGACATGTTTTAACGGTATCCCTAGTTTGTAAAAATACACCATTCTGATTCGACTTCAGTAACCCTTTAGTTTACTGAAATAATCTCTAAATTGAACGGATTTTCAGCGGAAATTAGCTGCTCAGAACTCCGCCGCGCCGGCGCGACAGATAGGTGATGCAATAATCCAATTACCGGATTACACGAACAAAATCAATCGGCTTAATGTGCACAAACTAAATCAATTAATTAGACCAAAGACAAACACCTTTGATACGTTAGTTTGTTTACAGAGCGTGTAAGTCAACTATAGATGGCGCCTCGATCGGTTTGTTTTGCCAACAACAAAGGTGTCAACTGAGCTTGGTTGGGCTTCAACAACCAGGGGCGTACAGTTATATCATATTATTATATACCGTATTTTATACTCTGTATTTACGTTTTTATTCAAAACCTATCATACATCGAGTATTGTTTGATATATTTTTCGATACATTTTATGCATTGCCTACATCTGGAAAATTTTGTTTATTTCTTCTCATATACCGTGTTTCAAGGTGCTACCGCTAAACTTCGGGAGGTGATTATTCATGAATTCTTTATGATAAATCCCATTGAAGTTTTTTAAACAGAGCGTTTTTTTTCATATTTTGTTTGGAAGTGTGTTGTGATAGTAGCTTTACAATACCGACGTAATTACCCTCTTTATGTACCCGCCCATTCGCATAGATAAGTATGCACATAACCGACCAATGCTTAGGTTACGTTCAGTCAAACGGATTTCGCATTAATTGAGCCACCGGTGGGCTTTAGTGAAAATTAAAGGATCGGTTCGACAAACACCTTTAATCTACAGAACAACAGCTTTAAAAGAAAGAACCATAAATCCATAAAAAAAACTCTTTTTCCATCAATCATTCATTTCCATAATATGTATCCATTTACATATATATGTGTATGTAAATGGATACAGAGTATTAGGAAACTTACCTGGCTTACTTTAAACAGTGATTCCTGACCTAATTTAGAGTAAAAATGGAAATTAAATTTTGGTTGATGACGAAAATTTTTTTTGTTTTGTTTTTAATTCGCCTAAAAACATAAGAAAACAGTATGAATTTAATATTAAGGTTGAAGCGTAGAGTTGGGCGCTTACTCGGCTATTATCACCCATTCGTAATGCTTAATTCAATTTTTAACTAATATTTGGCCTACCGCTCGATTTTGACATTTTATAAACATTCTTCGTTTGACCGCCGTCGGTTGTTACCCGACGATTGCTTATTTGATTCCGTGCACTATTTAAATTAAAAAGATAATATATAATTTGAATTTGTGAAATGTATTGCTCATCGAGCAGTGAAAGTTATGAGGAGTAAATGGCAACTATTCAAGACAAAAAATAGACGAATAACGGTCCGTTAATGAAACAGTTCGTTACGGAACAGAAATTTGGTAGTACATTTATAAAACTGACCCTAAGTGACCAGTGACGATATGCGAATTTTTTTGTTGTATTTAAAAAAAAAACGACGAAAATTAATTTCTCATAAAAATTACATTTTTTACTCCAAATTAGGTAAGGAATCATTGGTTAATGTCCTTTAATAATCTATATATAACTATACATCAACTGTTTTCATGCTGCAATTTCCTTTATGTCACGTTGAAGAATGCATTCAAAATATTACCTTGAGATTATTTTTCATTAAAACTGCGCACGGCAAATTAACCGATTATTATAATTATTAAACCAATTAGGAATTAATCTGCTGCCGGGATTTGAAAAACATTCCCTTTAAATAAATTTATAAATATATTAACGTACACGTTTTTGATAGAATTTATTGAAATCCTTATTTAAAACCACATAGGTATGTACGGTGGAATATTGCGACAATACGTAGTAATCATTATCAAGCACGCCGCCACTGAACTGTGTCAATATTTGTTCATGTGCCAGAGCAGGATTGATTGCCAAAGCAAATCCATCTCCGTGTAGTTTAACCGGTTTTGAAATGGGTAACCGAATTATAAACACAGTAATTAACACACATTTATTAATTGTGGTTAATTAACCACGTTGAAGCCGTGTTCAAAATTCCATATCGGTAATTATTCACATGGCCAAAAATGAAAATCAGTCACCTTTGCTGATATTAAATTAAAATTCTGGCGAATACTTGTATCTTGATTAATATTTCTTGGAACTCATACTCTAAAAGATATATCAGAACGTACCCGACAGACATTATCGAGCAATTCCTGAGCGTATTTGTAGTATAAAGGGTACATAGCGTTTTGAACTCTACTGGCATGTTTTTCAATTAAAACATTGTTTTAAAATTTCTTTCATATTGTTCGATTATCATAATCCTGATACCGATACACTTGTACCTGATGATTAATTTAGGATAAGATTTTTATTATAATATGCATATATGCTTTTACCAACGTTTTTCATACTTAATTATTCCACTTGATCATGTGCGCAAAGATAAAAAAAAATATAACAAGTGTTTTTAGTTTAACATTGTTCATCTTAGTGAAATAGTCCGAAATCATTGTATATCTAGGTATAGGTTTATCATCTTTAAACACATTAAAAAATGAAATAAAAAACTGGATTAAAACCAATGATATCAACCCTTTCCTGCTATTGCTGTATATTTTTCCCCATTTTTCTTTGTTTTTGTGATTTGTTTTCTTATTTAACTTAAAATCTTTTATTTAACTTACCTTCAACATCCATGTATTAATACAAACAAACTAATATATTGCAACTAACTGATACCAGGTATACCCACGCACTGGCTTTTATGTGCATTACGCTTAGGATGTTCAGATGTATTTATAATTTAATGTTAAAAAAACTGTTTATAATCATTGTACCTTGTTTGTGTGAATGTACTCGTATGTATCAAAAAATGAATTAATAATTAAATAAAAAAAACTAAAAAAATAGTCGTTCTATGAAGAACCCTGTGTTTCCAGATCATCTCAATATCTCAGTACCCGTGAATAATTTACGCGTAATTTCGCAAATAGGTTATTTTCCGATAAACATAATGTTTTTGTATCGCACTAGTGAAAGGCCATCATTCGGAATGGAAAATTTGCTTGAAATGGCTTTAACCGTGTTTGACGACCAGATCTGAATAGCCAGATATTTTTCCGCATTCCTTTTCCCCATCTAATTTCCCTCTCCACTACCTTCAGCCTCGTAACATCAAGTAATTGGGACTCTTGTGCGGAATTCACATAATAAAAGATCCCTTAAATTAAACAGCTGTCTATAAAATCATTACAAGTACGAAAATAATCGTAACCGAGTGAACGCTCAGTTTAGTCAAACACAGTTTATATTTTACATTTTATTTTGCAAGCAACCCACGAAGAAATCGCTGTAGCACTGTGGCAGTTCAAAGCTTAGCGGACGTTAATCTTAGCAAATAGGTGGCTTATCTTTAAGTGCACCGCTGATAGAAAAAAAAAATAAACTACGCTTAGCCAGTAAATTTAAAAATGTGATCAAGGCAATTTTTTAACTTCGCTGGTGCTTCGTAATTTAAAAAAAATAATTGAATCCTAAGAAATGTAAAGAAATACTAATTGATTTCATGTATCGAAATTCGAAAAATGTATGAGATTACGAAATGTATGATTGGCGTGAAAATTTAATGAAAGGTTTTTTCTCGTGAAAATATTAATTTGTAGAAAGTGTTAAATTATCTCTAAATATCTTACTCAGTGATTAAAATTGTAAATATTGTAGGTACGAACAATATTATTATCCTGTAAGATACACAATATGACAAAAGACTATCAAATGTCTCAGAACAGATATTCATAAGACGGGTAACGTTGTGTACATGAAAATACTTAAAAGACGAAATTCTCCCGGGTTACAGGCAACGAAAAATAAAAATAAATAACGTTCATCCTAATAAACATTTACCTTATAGTTAAATATGTTTAAGAAAAAAAGTTTTATTTAAAACAAATCTTTTGTTTCATGTTTTTTTATGAAATAGCATGTTTTAATATCGGTTAACACATTCACTGAACAATAATGTTATATTAATTGATAAACTAAAGTTCTTAAAAACTTAAGACAAGATTTTTGTGCATAGCGCAAAGGGTAACAATTATTATTTTTATAAACAATAATTATTATTTAAACGATGCTTTAAATAAAATACATGCTCCTAAAAAAAAGCCATCACTTTAAATAATAAATTACTCTTCATCCCTTATCTAAAACAGAATCGTGTGAAAATTATACTATTTGTTTTACGAGTACCACATTTAATACCAGCAATATTGCAAATAACTGCTTGTAAGACAGAAAGATAATACGATTGTGTACTGTATTTAATAGATATTTTGTTAGGAAAGCGCCAGTGTTAGGAAAGTGAGGAACAAGAGGGAAGGATGATGATGAAAAGCCCCACGAGGGCAGCAGTGTTAGGAGGGGGAAAAGAGGGGAACAAGGGGAAGAAGAGGAGAAGGTCGGAAAGGAATGGAACTCAGTGTTAAGGGGGTAAATGGGGGAAAAGAGGGTTGGGGTAAATAAAAACAGTGCAACTCACCCTGAGACCAGATTCTCCAACATGGCTTAGCTCAGCTTGGTACAACATAATGATTCTCATTCTCAAAGTCAAATGGGTCGGCCGCAGCCTTAGAATTGGAGTGGGTATCTACCCTACTTAATTGACGAGACGGCGTGCTTTCAACTCAGAATTTATTCGTAACAAAACATGGACATATAAGTTGTATGCGGGTTTCACCACAAAGGTGGCATCTACACTGTTCTAGACAAGTCTCTCTCTCTGAAGGAGCTCTAACCGGACAAGTTAATGGGGGAAGACACACATGTACAGCACATAATAAGAAAAAAGTTGATATCGGCTTACATGGATAGCTGGTGGTCAGGCGACGCCGTCGGCAAGTCGGAGTCTATGTGGCCGGGGCCCAAAGTACACAGGTATTAAACATTTCCACACTGATTTTAAAATTAAGGAGACACCATTCCAGGTGTTTACAAGGGGTAGTATTGTAACTACCTGCTATAGGCCCAAGCCCGTGTGCAGTTGATGTTTCCATGTCTCGAATCAGATGATGCAATAATGAACGGCTGCGTGCTCAAAAGAAGCACGCAGTTGATCGCTCTGTGTCTAAATTACGAGTGTCATGGCGGGCCTTGCTTAGCGGAACCAAGTCGTTCCACGCGGTCGGAAATTATCTGTTCCGCTTGACTTATTGGTTGATTAACAAAAATGGCTGGCGGAAACTCACCGGATTGGTTGATTATGGTGATCTCCGGCGAGATGTACTGTTATTGGTTGTGGCGTGTCGTTTTGCAAACGAGATGTTAGAAGTAACCCAGTAGCAAGAAGTATTACTAAGATATTCTATTTGTTACGTAACAATATCAAATACTGTTTTTAAAATGTGTGTCAAATACCATATTTAATAATGTACCAAATATTGTATTTAATAGATGCATTAAATACTGTATTTAATACATGTATCAGTCAATGATATGTCATACTTTCGAGCCCTTGTGTTTGAAACATTTTTGTAACAATAGTGTTATTTCAATATTCGAATATTGTAAGTCTACATAATTTTTATTAAGTAATTTATAAAATATGAAATTGCGTTGCTTTTAATAATGTGTGATTTTTATTTTTATAAAATTGTTACCTTGATGCAGGCTTAGTCCTAGTGAGGTTAAAATTGAATTGTAAGTAATAAATAATGACATGTAAAGAACTAGTCGAAAAAATCTAATTAGACACCGGAAGAATATGGAGAGATGTAACTGCAAATACAAATATATTTTTTAAAATATGAGAAAAATCTATTAGTAAAATCATGTGTCATTAAAGTGTATAAACCTCATTGTAATATTGAATTAATTAAGATATTTTTTATTATTATTATTTTTTAATTATTTTTTTTTTGCTACATAGTTTTAAACGCATTTTTGAACGAGATGAAATTTTACATTAGGCAAGTGATATAAAAAAAAGATACAAAACTGAAGTAGAAATAACAATAACACAAAAAAACAGGTGTAATATACTTGCATATTCAAAATTTTGTATAAAAGTATATACGTTCAATATAAAAGTACAACAAAGCTAAAGTGGGTATTCACCAAAAATAAAATTCAAATTCAAAAGTGTTGTAGAAATGTATACAATAGATGTAAGCAATGAAGTAGGAAAATTGGCGGAAAAAAGGGTTATTTTTATCCTACTATATTATATAGTATCCGAAATAATTAAAATACCGTAGGTATTTGTACGGACCCACGTAGTTAAAAAAACATTACAAAATCAATTATAATTTACTAGAAACGCGAGGAAAAAAAACCAACAAAAATAAACCCTAAACGAAAATAGGCCTAGCAGGAAAATCAATTTGCGGCTTTTGACCTCGTTTCTACCCTTAAGAAGTACCTACACTGACTGGAGCGAATGGAAATACGGGAAAAAAATAACAAAACAAACATACGAACAAACAAAACGCGAGAAAAAAGTAGAGATAGGTAATAAGATTAATTATTTTCATTTTTAAATATAACATTAAAAAAAAAAAAAAATTCTATAGAATGTATTAATTTTTATTCATAAAATTCTGGATAACCAAATGCCAAAATATTTTATGGTTATGTATGTTTTTTATAAAAAATTACATACCTAATTATACAACCAGAAGTGTAAATAGAATTAGAATACCGCATATGAGACAAAGATAATCACAGAACTGCCTAACGTATAGAGGACTGAAAATATATGACGAGATGCCTGAAAGTCCGAACAATGAATGTATTTAAAAATATTTTTTAGCTTAGTGAAAATAAACAATGAAATTTAATCATGTACGAATTAGTTTATATACATAAAATATAATATGAACAAACACAATAAATAATTAAAAAAAAAAAAAGGTATTCAAACGAATGATCGTATCTAATAATCTTGTCGCATCAAAGAAACAGATTTAGCATATTTGTTGAAATTCGATCAATTTATAATAAATCAGTATTACAAATATTTGGAAAGAAATTTGTTAACATATATTTAGTTATTTTCTTTCTAAAAGTCATGATAAAGAAAAAAACAACTCCAAAAAAACTTGTTTTCGTCCTTTTATCTAATGAGCTAATCCAGAATTAATTCAATTCATTATAAGGATATCAAAGTAACGAATCAACACCTTTCGCGCTTCTTTGTTATTATTTGTGTAGTATCTAGTTTATTTTATGTTACCACTGGTAAATATTATATTACCTGCTTTACTTCTACGCGAGCGGGAAACTTATATTTTCACTTGCTAATTAATTAACGCACCTACGCGAGCAAATCCGATTACTGCTCAAAACAATATGAGTTCAATGGTTTCACAGTATCAGGCGAATCATCATTGTTAACTGAATAGTTGAACAGTTCGGTTGCCGTAATTTGGTATCGCACATCTCATTAAATTTATTTTAACGCCATTATTCGTACATGATATGGGACCTGCTTTTATTATATACGTGTTGATTTAATATTATTTATTAACTTATTACAAATGTCACGCAAAGAGGAGTGTTTAGTTTAATGTTTCAAAGATCGAGTCTCCTTTAACGTAATCAATATTCCTAACAAGCCTTCTATTGATATGCTTGGTTTAACCCTAAGTGACCAGCTTAGGTGTGGGGGCTCCATCGAAGTCATAATAAAGTCAGTCTCTCAGAAGCTGGGCGTACTGTACAGGGCCCGTAGATACTTTAGTAGTACATAACATGATATTGTTAGCTTAATTAAATTTAATTTTCTAACTAGAACCACTCGATCTCGGGAGAAGTATATTGCTCCTGAACAAAATCTCACAGGATATCGACATATTTTGCGTCAGTGAGGAAGATTCAAAAGGGAAATTTATTGATTCTTGAAAGAATCTCTTCTCATTGACGCGATCTTCACCACTGCCTGAATTTATTTAAATATTTCTGAATTTATTTTTTTATTTTTAGTATATTTCTTTTTCCTTGTACATTGTTTTACAAATATTAAATAAGTACCTGTAATTTTTCTTACGTATTAAATATAACATGTTTGTAATTGTATTAGAAATTAAATAAAAACATTATTATTATTATTATTATTATTATCTAAAATTTGATTCAATGGTAACAATAATTTCAGGACTGAGTCATTAAAAAATCTCTATTACCTAGACTCCACGCAGAAGGAAATACATTTTCAGACATAGTAGATACTTGTATGTTCAACTGCTCGGAATACAAATATAAACAGACGATTATTGCATACACCCTCAACAATTATTAACATATATGCCTGGAGATAAGTATCAGTGAATGTGAAGTATGTTTTGAATATTCGCCTCTGTAACTAATTACATGGAATGGTACTTACACTATTTTATTCCTGTATTTGTTCGTTATTTTATCTATCTGCCTACTGTGATGTATTTTGCACCTGTTTACCATAACTAACTATATATGTTAAAGCCCATGTAAGGCGTATATAATACAAATAAATAACTGCTGACTTTGTACAAATCTCAAGTGCTCCCCCACTGTAGAATTTGGCAGCCATCTCTACTCGGAAGCCCCAAAATATCTTGAAGAACTCTTGACTCTGTGCAGAAACGGGGGTCTGTTTGATAGATTCCCCTATCTTAATAGATTTGTAATCTTTGAGCACATATGTCAGGTGGGAATGCTGTCCTTGTTCTACCGGTACTTCAATGGAAGATGCTCTAAAGAACTAGCGTTTATGATCTCTTCGTCACTGGTGCATAATCGGGAAACACACCAAACGCGCGCCTGGCACCGTGCACGGTTGACATTCGTCACACGAGAACGGGTTGCTTCTACAACACGTTCTTGTGTTCAACAACTTAACTGTGGAATAATCTACCGGCCTCTGTATCTCCTCCATTTTATAACACGGGTCTCATCAAGACCCAGGTTCACTCCTTCCTATCTCCATAAATATATCTATGTCACTTTAACAAGTTAATTCGGATGTAACACTCATGAATCTGTCCGGATACAGCCATTAAATATTCCTTAGAACGAGGTGATAGTATGATATACATTTAAATAAGGTATATTATCCCTGCACGTTACATTCAGTTTGCACCAATATATAAAGACAATCTCACGAAACTGCTAGTAAAAATGTGGATATGAAATTTTTATATCAATATCTATATTGCGTTCTCAATAGAATATTCACGAGCACTTGTCATATAAAAAGGACTCAAAAATTCACTGCAGAGTCATGCACCTAGCTATGGGTGCACGCTGCATTCAAAGAATGTAGCGACGTACGGACAAATTCATGAAACTTTCAGTTATAAATAACTACAATATATTAATATCTATCGTGTAGTATCACAACAAAATTCACGAGTACTTTCCAAAAAAAAATTGTTATAAAAAATGTCTAAGCATAATACTCGTAAGATATAAAATAAAACCACTGGAAAACCACCCACAAAAAAAAACTAACTATTCAGTGTATACTCAAGCGCGGAAACGGACAGTGAAACATGTGATTATTTAATATCAGGCTTAACTGTATTCTCAATAGAACCTTTAAGAGCACTTGTCAGATACAAACGACAAATGTATTTTTATATCAGTACTTAGAGTAATCTTGATATGGGTGCACGCGGTATTCAGATTGTACCGAATATAAGGACGAATTCACGAAAATACAAGATCAAAATATATACCTATTATTATTATTTAATAAAACATATTTACTTAACCACTTTTAGCATAAGAAACTTTGCTGGCTTACCTTTTGTAAAACTTCCTTTTATACAAATCTGTATTAAAAGCTGTTTGTTTCTTACAAATAAATAAATTACAGTCTCAATACAACTTTCACGAGAACTTGCCATATAAGAGAGATGCGAGATATAAAAAAAAAATCACCAAAAAGGAAGACCTAGCCATGGGCGCCCGATGTATTAACAAAATCACGAATTCGCCAGGTTAAAATTTTGTTAGTTATATCAAAATCCATGATATAGTCTCTACAAAACATTCAAGAGCACTTGCCATGTAAAAAGCTTTATGACATATTAAAAAAAATCCAATACAAAGAGAGACCTAGCTATGAATGGGTACCCTTTGTATTCAGATTGTACCAATCGACGGACGAATTTACGAAACTGCTAATTCAAAATGTGGTTTTTCATATACAAACATTTGTATTATAGTGTCAGTACACCGTTCAAGAACTTATAAAAGAGAGAAGAGATATTAAAAAAAATATATCTAAAAGAGAAACCTAGATATGGATGCACGCTGCTTTTCGTTTTTACCAAAACATTGACAAATTCACGAAAGTGCCATTTCAAAACATGGTCGATACAATTTTGCCAAATAAAGAATAAAATAAGACCTAGCTATGAATGGGTGCACGATGTATTCAGTTTTTACCAAAGCACTGACAAACGCGCAAAACTGGCTCAGTTTTTGTTCGGCTCCGCGGGTGGCCGGGCGATTGCACTCTCGTGCGCTGCAGCTCCCTAAGCCGCTTTGCACAGTTGCAAATAAACAGATTAGCGAAGGCTAAAATATCCGAATGCTCGGATGCTTCAGCGTGGCTTTGCAGGTTTTACCATGGGCGTACAGGCGTCCGCTTGTCGCGGTGCTTAGACCGCAAGAGGATAAAAAATGTGTTTTGGTAGGCGAATGCAGTGGACGATATTGGCAAAATACAAATGAATTTCGTGAAGTTACGCCAGTAGAATCGAGTTTTAAGTGCAAATATAATATATTGCAAACGTTTAATGTTAGTAAAGTGCCGTAATATTAACCATAGGGTAGAACGCCTTTTTAGAAGCACAAAAATTATTCAATTTTCAGAACCAAATTTTTTGCTTTGAATTTATATTCTAACTCTGATATTTTCAGTTTACAGAGTTATTTAGGCGCTGCGAGACTCCAAGTAATCGTCCAGAAATAAAACAAAAAGATACTCTTAGTAAAATGAATTGGAAATGCTTTGTTAAAACCTCTCTAATTTTTTATTTAAATAAGAAATATTTTTTGTAAACCACTGTTTAATACAAAAAAACTGTGTATAAATAAAGGGTAAGTATAAATATATAAGTATATTGTCTATCCTGGTGAGAGTAGCTACCCTTAAGAAAAATGTTGAATTAAAATACTATAATAGAGTGGTTTTCACAAAACATTTCTTATTAATTTTATCCATACTGACACCACAAAGAAATTTTACGTTTTAATTTACATTTAATACATAAATATCAACTTGTTTCGGAAGCGAAGCTTCCTCATCAGGATACACATATTTAGTATACTGTGTATCCTGGTGAGGGAAGCTTGGCTTCCAAAATTTGTTAATATTTATTTATTGAATACTGGTTTAAACAAAATATTCGAAAATGACACTGTAAATTGATTACGAATTTATTGAAAAAGTGATATATTATAAATGTTTATTCGTACCTTTCAATAAAGTAAACAACTGCACCGTTTTCTTGAGTTGAAGTAACTTATTACAAGTAGGGTAGGGCGGGGCTAGTTGAACATGATTTTGCTAATTTAAACCTAGACTCGAAACTCTTACTGATAATTTTGTTTTTTCAACTTATTGAGATAGTTTCATTATTTGAATTTGTAATAATATCCATGCAATGACATAATACATTGATCTTATGCAAGATATTTAAATTTTCACTTATAGAAGGAAATGGTTCAATCATTTGCACTCATTGTTTATTACACAATATGAGTTATTAAAATAAATTTATTGAAATACTGAAAGAATACAGAATTTGGTACTTAATAGTTTGATTTTTTTATATGAAAAAAAAAGGTATAATGAAAAAGGTTACAAGTAAGTTTTCTTAGAATAGTGCTAGATGTGTAATTTTAGACAGACGTGATAACAAACCTACTACTCACCTGGTAAGTTCTCTGAATAAACCTCATAATACATGAGGCGAGCATATTCTTTAGAAGTGTCGGATGATGAGTCTGACAAAGTGAAGACTTTTTTCTTAATTTCTTTCTTTTTTGCCATATCTGTTTCTGTCTTTCGCCTTTTAGATTGCCCTCGGGGAAGAGAATCCTCGTCAGGAGTGTCAGTTAAAATAGCTGCTCTTTTTCCTCGCTATTGTTGGTATTGGGAGAAACATCCTATTTTTCTGCTGTCGGTGTACCATGTACAGCGGAGGCTAATGGTATGGAAATCTCTGGTGATTCAACTTCTAACGTATTTTCAGAAATGACTTCCGGGTGACCAGTAACATAGGATGGGGCGAAATCACTACAATCTTTGTCATTTTATTAGTTATCTAAGCACCAGGCATTTTTAATTTGTGTTTGACGGCGCAATCATATGCTAGACGACGGACATTCCTTTGTGCTAACCCGAAAAATATGTCTGATAGTTGAAACAAGTATGTGTTAAGGTCTTTTGCTTTTTCTGCAGGAAATACTTGTCGGGGAGGTGTATATCCCATTATCCCAGTCTATCTTTGGTCTTTAAATTTAGTGATAAATCTCATCAATTTGTTTTGTTTTACATAATAATGATTGGCTGCAAATCGGATGCACGTTTTTGATTTATAACAGATTCTGCCACTTTTATCAATTAATCCAGGGTAGCAGAACCACGATCCACCTTTCTTTTTGTAGGCACGCATATAGAAAGTTTTTTAAACTCGGTAGTATTAATATGTTAAAGTGCAAAACAAATATAATATGTTATGTAAGGCATATGAATGGGGCAAGTTGAACCTAATGGTTCAACTTGCCCCACCCATGTTTTATTAAACATTTCATTATATTACTTACATACCACTAAATTTACTTCAATTTTACTATTGAAATAATATAGTTAAGTAATCACCAAATTAAAATTGACTTACCTCCAATTAGTACCTTTGTTCCTTGGTATATATTTTCAAAAGAGTAGTCGAACGTCTGTTTTTACTTTTGGCGTTAATTTCACAACGATTTCTCGTGTACACGGTATGAACGTCTTGAGGCGACTGAATGCTTGTCGCCGCGGTCCTTCCACTTCTATCTTGCTAGAACATGTTCGGCACTCTTCGTAAGTCTTTTGGCTCCGAAGATATTTGCGTAATATAACTAGTCCCATGGTTCAACTACCCCTGCCCAACCCTACGTAACTCAATACACTATCTTGTGAACTCCTCGCAGGAAGTCCTGAGAAAAATATTTTCCCTCAACGCCTATGTCATCATTAGGAATGTTAGTTGGGGTTTAATGTACACCATGATGTTTATTTTAATATGAATTTATATTTTTTATTTGATATTTCACTATATTTTCAAATCAGAGGGGTAAAAGTTTTTTTAAAACACCGTCATCCCCCAAATAATTGTTAAAGTTGCCTGTAAAATCGCGAAAAATCAATTCCTTTAATGGCCTATATTTCATAATATAAAACCAAAATAAATAAATAAATTTTAATCCGTATCAGATATTTACCATACTTTTTGACGAAAAAAATATCATTAAGGTTTAGATGAGTATTTTGGCTTCAAATCAAATTCAAATTTGTATGAAGCAAGCCGCGCAGCCGTTCCTCTTAGGGCTATAACTTTTCGAGATCGTAAATAGTGGTAAAATAAATCTAGAAATCTATAACGAATCTATTACATTCAAGTTTAATTTGTAGAACACCATTTTTACTTAAAGCCTTAAACATTTAATAACGACTATTTTTAATTAATTTTTTTTAAATTTTTATTTATAAAAAAAAAGTTCTGCTGCATAATTATTAAAAATTAAAATTTATGAAAACATAAGTTTTTTTTTCTCCTTCTTTATATATAACTAACTGAGATAGGTTAATTCTCTTATAAAATATTAACAAATTAAAACTTTGGTACAATTGACACATGTGTTCTTCGACTAATAAAGGTGTCGTATATAGAAAATGGTGACCCTTACTTTCCTTCGCGTGGCCATTCCCTGAAAGCCCTCGTCGGCGACTGAGCTGGCTCTGAGAAGTTGCGCAATCGAAGCATTTGTTGGAGAGATACAATATAAAATGCATACAGTGTTAGTCGAAACGACTGTGATTAGTATTCTTGGGTTAACAGTGTCTACTAAGCTGTCAGTCTATAATGGATAACCTTAACATTTAAAAAAAAAGTATTTTCTATGCCTCGGATATAAGTTCAATAAAATATTTAATCGGTTTTAACAATCAGATGTTCCATTCACATACACTCTACCACCGCTTGTAGCCAGTAGAGAGCATTATTTTTGAAACGCATTCGTTAGCCCTCGAACAGCGACACATAGTCGGGTAGTTTGCTGCTCGCACTAGTACTGGTGCCAGTCACTGGTCGCCTACCAACTGAACACGAAGTGACGGTAGAATGAATTTTACCTTTTTTCAGAACATACGGACCCAAACAGAACCACTTTGATGGAAATAGAATGCTGCGGAATTGGTTTGGACGTGTGATTATCTTAATGAAAAGGATGCGGTAGATAAAATAAATTTTTAAAATTAAGTATAAATTTTGCATTGTGTGAGGCTGTTTCAATATGTGATTGCTTCACAACTTCCCAACTATTTGGGGTATATGAAAACATTTCACTCCGAAAATTTACTCGCTTATAATAAACATATCTATTGCTTAAATTGATCAAAAATATGCACAATCCACTAGTTTATCGTGTCTGAAAAGCAATCCGTAAATTTCACTTAATAGTTCCTACCATTCAATGAGATGTAAAAGTTCCACAGTGAAAAAATATTTAACAACAACAAACGCAGTGCTGATGATAGATACAACTTAAGGAAAGTATAGGTATCTTGAATTAAGGTAGAGAGATCGGTAGGCATTTCAGTGAAAAATTAGTTTGAAGTTGGAGAGAATAAATATTTACTCTTCGCTTTCATTCAAGGGTTAGGGCCATACAATGGGAAGTTTTGCAAAATCATATGTTTTCGATTCGAGGCCTAAATTTGATGGCCTAAACATATCATAAATGATTTAATTAAATACTTCAAGTAGGCCACACCTTGGTCTTTCGATTAACAGTATATTGTTTTGGTGTGTCTTTTTATAAGCCTATCTAAATCTCCTGTTTCTTCCGAAATTCTCGTATTTTTCTCACTGTGGAAAATTAACTTTTTTAGAATATGACCGTAACATATTTGAATATTTATGCCTGAGATTTACAAAATACAATAAAACACCCATTTTGGTGATGTTTTTTTTTGTGTAAATCGAAAGATGCGGCCGATGTTAAGCGGGAATTTCAACCTTGTCGCCACCTGCATAAGGAGCGCGTGATTTCGTTGGAATTTTCGCAAGGGATCACCTTAAAAGGAACGGCTGCGCGGCTTGTTTCGTACAAAACTTAATTTTGGATGTGAGGCCAAAATACCCATCCAAACTCAATGATATATTTGTTTTAATTAAAGGTTTAGTAAATATTTAGGACGTATGAGAAGTATTTTATTTATTTTTCTTTTAAATTATGAAGTATATGCCATGAAAATATAATAATTTTCATAATTATAGAGGAAACTTAGAGAACTATTTACTGGTTAACTGTATTTTTTATATCAAATCAGCTATGTAAATATGATTATGTAAATAAAAATATAAAAACAAAACATTTAAAAAAAAACCTTTTTTCTGGTCGATATTTTAAATTATGTACCAACGTAAATTGGTCGTTTTTAATTTAATTTAAAGTCCACCATAGTGCTTACTTTAGGCGAGTATTTTGGCCTCAAATTAAAATTATTTTTTTATGAAACAGGCCGCGCAGCCGTTCCTCTTAAATTTTCCAGTTTACGAGTAACCGGACAAAATGTGAATTTCTCCTACTACCTCATTCTAAGCGGTAAATGTGGATTGCGCAAAGGCGATGGGTAACATATTATGTAGTAAGCGTATGAATGAACCCGGGACACCTTGGTCGGTATCCTACGCTTTGGACCACTCGACCGACTAACAAAAATGTATTTTAATTAGTATTTTATGAGAACACAGCACAAAAACTCAACTGTCCGTGTCCGAGGATGGTGGGAGTATAGCATCTTTTAATTGGGGATCGCTGTATCAAACAGAAGGAAGGTTGGGAAAAGAAATATCACGAAGAACCTCGTTATTCAAGTCACAAAAAATGCCTTTTATGGGTCCATTTAACTAAAGATTTCTTTGTTACTCAGGAAGCATATTTTTCATAAAAAATCTGGCTGGTAAAAAATATTTCGAATTACAAAATACTAAAAAATTATTCGTACATTTTTAAAATCAGTTGTTTTTACTGATCTTCCAGAGTTTTAGCATCATCGAGCTGGAGCATGTAAATTCGCAGATTGAGAGAGATTTTAGCAGAACAAATTTATACAGGACGCCATTCTTTTATTTTCACAATCAGCGCGTCTGAAAATGACGAAAAACTGGATTTGGAAAAAGAACAAAAAATTTAATCAGACGAGAGGTTTATGGAATTATATTGTTTGAAGACCTACCTGCTATACATACTTAAAGAAGGGGTAGATTCTACTCTCGCTGAGATATATTTACTATCAAAATTAAAATATTTATTCTGAGATAGGTATAGATAACTTGCTTCATGCCGTTTTAGCCAATGTTTTGTCACCGATCATTCTCTTTATTATTTTTTTAAGAACTGTGTACCCGGGGTGAAAAATAATTCTATATGTTTTGATAACTTATTGAAGTTTATAAACCTTATTGCAGTATTTAATTATTGAAGAAGATAATATTAATAAATCTTGAAATAAAAACACGAAATTGAAAAATATTACAGAAAATTAAAAAGGTGTAAGTCTCATTTGGGAATCGAATCCAGGACCTCTTACCGGGACAACCACTCTACTGACTGAGCTAATGAGAACTGGTCTTCAATTGTGAAAAATAATTATAAACTAAACTTGGCTATTGGAATATACACCAGATTTTTTAATTCTTTTATTTTGTGTTTTTTGTTACACCTCACATGAGTGCCCCTGGCTGTATGGTATAAGGACAGGGGAACCATATTATCACCTGGTTGGGCAGCGTTATGGGGCGGGTCAAGGTCGGGGCTGTAGAAAAGGATTAATTAATGCAGGTCTCGAAGAGGCCCGGATTACACGAAGGAAGAAAAACAGATGTCGGTAGCTCGATCCACATGCGAGCCGATATTAACTATGAACGGGTATTTCGCTCGTGACTGTCGCTGCTGGTTCCTTCGAATAAGCTCTATTGTAGTACAGACTCAGCATTCTTACATTACGTTGGAGATGGCAACCGGTCTATTAAGAACGGGTTGTCAATCAGACGGACCGCCTCCCTCATCAGATATTTTAGAACTCCAGCACAAAGGTGCCTCCCAAATTCAATTATTGGAAGTACTCTTAAGACACTCTTAGATAATCTGCTAGCCCTACACAAAAAGCACTGTTTCATTTTTAAAAATGCCCGTTAGTTTCGACACAATTAATTGTATTCATGATTATGTTCAAAAATTTTAATTACTAAAGTTGTGTATTTGCTTTGGTTAGTTGAATCAATAAATAAGACAATGGTTCTTGAAACTGTTAATTAATGATGGACACCCAATTTATTGAGAATTTATTAATAAAAAAACTTTAAAGCTTTCAAATTATTTATTTTGAACTGAATGGTTTCACCTTGCGACATGCGTCTTAGTTCATCACCAAATTTAAAAAAAAAATACAGCTATCAAAAAAAATTGTGTTTCTGTGAAAAACAAAAATATGTGTTTTTTTATTTAGAAAGTTAGATGAGTTATATAATTGAAACGAAGGTAGGAATCTAATAAATAACCAATTTTTATGATGTTAAAAAAATGTGAAGTCTTCCCTAATAAACATAATTTGAGTTGCAGGGCTGCGGTAGAGTTACTATAAAGGGGGGGAAGTGGCCACAGTGGGCAAGTGGTCTCATTTGGGGCATTAGCCGCAACGCCACTTTATTGAATTAGTTTGAAGTTTTGTGGGGGAAATTAGCATAATTGAGGACGCGCTCGGGAAGGGGGACATAAAGCCATATGTTATTACAATTTTTATCAAGTAAATCTAATGAGATTGAAAATATGGGGTAATTGTTCACTGTCATCTGTTGGTGTTGATGCATATCGATTGACGGAGCTAGTAGGAAAGCGAATTTTTTTTACAAAACTTTAACCATGTGCAGTGTTTTAACTATCTATAAATGTTTTTAACCGATTATTTTTTTGTTTTTTTTTTTAATCACAGAAAAAATTGAGTGTCCATACATTACCGATTATTATATTTCTTAAATTTCATGGATAAAATTAAATTCACCGCGGACAGTTCACCGCGGAGAAAATAATTTGCCATTATTTGGAAGTGTGTGTTTTTTACTGAAATAATTTAGTAAAAATATTGACCAAGTGTTAAAAGATAAATGGTAAAATAACAATTCTTCACATTATCTCTCTATTTAAAATCATAAGCAGTATTTACGACTTAATTGATCGAATTAGTCTTGAAACCTTTTGGATCGAGAAAGATTTTTTTGAATATATTTTCGAATTTAATTACTACTGGCAGAATAAACTTTTACATATACCCGATGATCTCCTTACTTAAAACCACTTACTAATTAATGACAGATATTAATGCTCACGGTATGTTTTCTTCTAGATATTAGAATTTTTATTCATTTATTGCTTTATAATTTTCCTCGGGTGATATTTTAACATTATTACGAAAATTTACTTAAAAAATTGCATACAAAAAACTCGACCTAATATATAATCCACACATAAAACCATATACAGTGTGACCTTAAAACGGGGTACCCCAGTAAGGTCACATTTTTTGCGACTTTTGTAAAGCATTAGTAAAAATAAATAAAAATTATTATATCATACTTATCCTATGTATTAACTATATGAATATGTATTTATTTATAAACATTCAATATGGTTCCCTTTGTTTATGTATGTACTTATTCGTAATCTTAATTTATCGCTGCACAGTAATATTGTATTGAATTGTGTGCTAGCCCATAACCGGAATCACCACCATGAACGCATTTCATTGTGTCATAATTATGTGATGTATTGGGTTGGAGATCCTAAATAAATAAAATAAAATGAATTAAACCTACTCATTACCCCAAAACTAACAGCTTGAATATAATTCGAACATTTTATTTAATCTATTGTGTGCGGTGAACTTTACCCGCTGTGAATCTTCCGCGTTGAATTTGTGTGCGATGAACTTTCCCCGCGATGAATTATCCGCGGTCAGTTGTGGGCTTGGTGTGAGTCTTCCTAGAAACCGAAATAATTTACATTACCATGTAGAAATAATAGGTAGTAAGTTTTTAAATAAGTTACAAAATAGATCGATTGGGTTCGAACATTATTTCCAAGTTGTTTGACTGATTGTGATTTCTGAGGCGTTTATTTATTGTGTAATATACCCCCTATTTGGGCTTTTACATATAAAGTTAGTTATAATAAACAGGTGCAAAACACATCACAGTAGGTTCAAAGATAACATATCGAACAAATACAGGAATAACATAGTGTAAGAACCGTTCTAAGTAATAAGTTCATAGGCGAAAAATCAAAAACATATCTCACATTCACCTTTACTTATACTCCAGACACATATATTAATAATTATACAGGATGTATGCATTAATCGTTTGTTTGTATTTGTATTCAGAGCAGTTGAAGTTTATGTGTGGTTAAACATTTTTTACAATGGTGATTCAGAAAGAGTGCGAGGCTAATATAAACGTAATGGTTAATATTAAGAAAGGGACGCTTATATGATTTGAGCATGTAGAGTTGATGAGCGAAGAAAGGAATGTAAGGAAAATATAGTCATAAATGGAGAAAATGTCTCCTACGTGGTTGACCTTACGATAATTATTCAAATATTTCTAAAATCACAAAAAGTGTTATTTGTATTTCAGTTTAAGGATTTTATTTGTGAACATACATTGTTACGTCTTAAACAACAAAGGTTATCTTTTATGTTACAAAATTCACAAAAATCAGTTTTCAGTTTTTTGAAACAATTTATATTCTTGACACGCTGTAAGTATTATCCCGTTGAAGTTAATGGTACGGAATGGTCTGAGGAACGATCAAGCGATTCAAATACTCGAGTCAGAATGATAGAAGAGTCTGTATGTTACAATATACGAATGTGAATGAAGCAAAGAGTTTGTAGTGAGACACAGCTATGCGGCGGTGTATCCTCTATGCCTACTCCCTGCGGAGAAACGGCGTAATGGTTGATTTGAAAATTCCTGCTTGGGAGGATTTTAAAATATAAGCAATTACCATTATTTTATTTAGTGCACATTACAATGTGGTCCAGGAAATAAAAATATATTTTATCCCATTAATATTTACGAAAATAAAACTTTGGGCTTTATGCCCCTCTTCCGGAAAGGATTTCCATCCGCCTGAAGGTCCAAGGTGCCCCGGAACAGATGCCTCTTTTAGCGTTTTTTTAAAGCTTTTTTTAATGATTACGACGCCTTTTTGGCCCCGCGAGGCAAAGCTTCCGCCACGAAAGCTTACGGTGAGGTAAGTTATTGATTCCATTCAATTTAGTTCGTTTATAGAAATGCGGACAACACTTTGGCGCTTTGAATGCGAAATTTAACGGTGAAATTGTAATCAAGGAAGGATTTTTTCTGAAATTGGTTTTTCGAGAGTAGTTTCACGTAGTTGACATTCTACAGTAAAATCAACAAGATTAAACGAAATTAAATATTGATGGTTGTTTTTACTTGAGGGAAATTTATTATTTTCATTTTCACACAAAAAATTTTCAAATTTAAAATACCCTATATTGATGCAATACCCACTTTGAAGCTCCTCCTTATTTTTTGACGGTTGATAATATTTCGAAGTTCCATAACTCATGATGAAAAAGATTATTATGAACTTATGCTCTATCCGTTCTTTATTATTTCTACTTTCAAATTCATCAAAGCATCCATAGTTATTGTATAAACAGAATACAACGAATAGATTTTCAATAGGTTTTATTGTTATGTTAAGTATTATGTTTTTACATGTATTTTTAACAGAAAAAAACTGCTAACCTAAAAATACTTTTTAAAATTATTTTTTGGTTGTTAATACAGGGTGCGTGTTTTACTTAATATAGGCATTGTATTAACAGTAAACAATTTGGTAGGAAGTTGCAAATTGGAAGAGCCTTTGTAGATACGCCGCGTGTTAATTGTGGTCTTTTTCATTTGCGGCCCGGCAGGGTAGAGTGGGGTGGGATGGGCCGGGCCGGTATCGCAAACTTTGTATGGAAGTTTCCCCGTAAATTAGGTTTCGGGATTAAGCTTGGGCCGGCGTCGGGTTTCATATGAAAGGCGATTGATTGCCACAAGTTCTGTTGACCCTCTGTGGGGCTGTATTAAAAACTCCGGTCCGTGTCGTTTTGCCCCACGGCGAAAGAGGTAAAGAGGGCTTGTAAGGATCGATCATATTTTAGTAGAGTACTCGAAGAAACGTTCTGTAAAAGTGCAGAAGTTTTCAAATGAGGAATAAGTTATCAAGTTTTATCAAAAAGTGGGACTGATGCTCTATTACGGAGTGTGATATATGCAATCGTTTAGTACAAATAAAAATCTCGCGGTGCGCGCTATTTGAGTGATATTTTAAGGGTCAAAAATTCTACTGGACTAAGGAACAGTTTCCATATGATATAATTAAATTTTGAACATATTACACGCTATAATAATTATGTTAAATAAAAAAAAAAAACGATATAAAACAACAACTTGGTGGTTTGACGTTATATCATTTAAGAAACAATTTGTATTTATTAATTATTACTATGTAGTTTCGAATCTATAAATACTTGACTTACAGAAAAATCTTTTTTTTTATATGACTACCGCACAAGAGTCCCAACTGCTCCCAACCGTCGGGAGCCAGTGAGACTATGGCATTCCCAATTGGAGAATGTTGTGAGGCTGAAGGTATTGGGGAGGGGAAGGAGAAGGGGAAGAGAAAGGTGGGGAAATACCTGGCTATTCAGATCTGGTCACCAAACACGACTAAAAGTCATTTCAAGCAACGTTTCTATTCGTAATGGTGGTCTTTCACCAGGGCGATACTGAGAGTATCTTCCAATCTGGAACGTGATCAAATATACTATATATTATTTTTAAATTAAATAATTGTGAAACAGCACAAATTAATTAAATAAAATTTACTTGTGCACGCGGGGATTTGAACCCGCGACCTTCGGATTCGTAGTCGAGAGTCTTGATCATGGAGGCCGTCAAAATAGATACAAATATAAATCGTATAAGTATTATCAAAGACACTACCTAGGTTAAAAATATATTTGAGAGGTATTTTGCATTATAAAAGATAGCAGCCAAAAATACGGGATTAAATCGAGGAAAATATAAACAATTCTAAATATTAGAGATACGAGATCGAATAAAAGTCACCTATTTATTGTATCTGTCTTTTTCTGTTTCACGTTTCAGAGATTTGTTAATATTAAATTGTTCAATTGTTAAATAATACGATGAGGTTTATAAGATTCAGATAAGTTATTCTCATAAATTGAAGAAAAGAGTTGATTATAAATACGCCATGTTTTATTTCATCGAAATGACACATTTGAATATGACCAACATTTTTGAATCGATCTCTACGTAATTTGATTAAAAATTTGTTAAAACAAACATTTTGAATTTTTAACAAATGTATAATTATTTTGTTACGTCAACATTAATTTATTTAAACAGTGGTGGAAACAATGTTTTTCATATTAAAAAAAAACTATTCGCGTAATTATTGTGTATTATTTTTCACCGTGAAATACTTAAAACAGTATCAACTGCAAATTTTTGTTTTTCATTTTTGCAGACGATTTGAAAAAAATAAACTACATTTTTACTTTGAGAGGATGGCTAAACATCTTAAAATTAAGCTAACACCAAAAAAGTTAATTTAAGCATTTTTTTTAAATATAACTGACTCTCAGCTTAATTATTGACAAAAGCGGCCATTACAGAAGCGTATCTTAAAAAAATAAATCAAAAGCAGATTCTTTTTCATTGGTCATTTATGTTGTCCTAATGTCTAGAGATAGTAATTAATAATCTGTAAACCATTTTTAATATCAATTAAATTAAATTTAGCGAATACATTTTTTTCATAGCAACGCCACATCCCTTACCAATCATCCATCGAAACTTGTTACTTACCCGGAGAAGTTGGCAATTGCTTTTCCCTTGTTCGCTGCGAATCGAATGAAAAATGCGTTATTTGATTATCGAGCACGAGGAAGGCGAAGAATGGCAGTAAATTGTGAGGGTTTTGCTCAATGCTCAAGGCGGTCAGCGCCATTGCTATGAAAGATATGAAAAGTTGCCCCACGCGAACTGAATGCCTAAGATATCATCTCGATTTTTTATCGAATGGGGAAGTGTCCATGATCCCGAAGATCAATTGGAGTTATTTATTAAGTTCAGGTTTTAATCAAGTTTATTCTATTTAGGCAAATACATAATCAGAAGCGCATACTATTTAAAAGTCATCCGTATTAACGATCAAATTCTTATAAATAGAACGTCTTAGTCACAATCGTAGAATAAATCTAAATACATTAGCACCAACCCAATAAAAACACAACTTTCTATAGATTTCGATATTATAATTGCACCTTTTTTAAAGCATTGTTCGTAAGTTTAAGTAAATCTTTGTTTAAACTTTAGGCACGCAGTTTACATCCGTGTTCGAACTATGTTTCGATTCTGAATGATGGTCTCTCACCAGGGCAATACTGATAGTATCATCCACTATTGAATTAGATGTTTCAAAATTTTTAAATGTATTAAAATTCGTTAAATCTCTCCATTAATATTATTTACCCATGCTGAATTTGTGCCAATTTGTAAGTACCTTAACAATGTGCTACAAGGATCATCACTTATAAAACGAAGAAGTTCGTTTTTCCTCCTCCAATAAATGTAAAATAACTTTGTGGTGTTATTTTTAATAAAATAAATAAGGATTGTTTTGTATAAACCACTACCAAATATATAAATATCAACATGTTTCGGAAGCATAGGTTCCGTCATCAGGATGCACAGTATACTGAGAAATAATGAGAGGAATAGGACATAGAAAAAATAATAACTTAAGAATAGGGAAGTTACAAACATAAACGAAAAGTTACACTAAGTAATACAAAAAGGTATATAATTAATTAAAAAAATGTGAATATTATAAATTTACTATTTAAAAATAATATAATTTTTCAATAATTTTGTATTTATAATTAATTACTTGTTTTACTTGTTGTGTATATTTGTAACTTGTCAATTCTTATCTTATTATTTTTTTATTATGCTAAAATTTTCCCTATTTCTGAAGAAGTTATTCAAACATTTTCATATGTTGAAATACTTCTTGAACAGAAATTTTTCTTTTTTTTTATAAACAATAATTATTAGCCTGAAACACTCATCCAAATTGAAAAAACCTTTCCGAGCAAAGATAAATGTAAGATATAAATGATAATATAAATATAAATGATAATGCTTATCGCAAACCATTTAATAAATAAATGGTTTGCGATAAGCCGACGTAGCTCAACAGTAGAGCATCTGACCGGACATCAGAAGGGTGCAGGTTCGAGTCCTGTCGGCGACATTTATCTTTGCTCGGAAAGGTTTTTTTCAATTTGGATGAGTGTTTCAGGCTAATAATTATTGTTTATAAAAAAAATTATTGTTACCCTTTGCGCTATGCACAAAAATCTTGTCTTTAGTTTTTAAGAACTTTAGTTTATCAATTAATAGAAATTTTTCTGTTTAATTTTAAAATCTCTTTGGCCTCAAAGCCGATATTTTACTTTGGTGACGTCGGGTTTCATTGAAATCAGACTTATAGAAATTACATATGCGCAGTGGCCCATACCTAATCAAAGATATTCAGTAGAATTATTCAAAGAATGGCATGGATCTTGGAGCTGTACATGCAAGTAGAAGATTTAACATACAGATTAGGAAAAATCTGCTTTACGTATGTAAGTACGAAATCAAAACTGACAAAGTAACATGAAATTGTTGAAAGTCAACAAAAATAGTTTTTTTTTAGATATTGATATTTAATGATTTAAACAAAGACAAATATTTTTGATTAGAAAATTATGCCTGGTAACTAGAAAAAATCTTCTATTTAATGTTGGAGATTGTGAGTTTTTTAACTCTAGGTAGTTTTTATAGGATTTTTGAGTTATGAAACTGACACTGACGGCGGCCATGACATTTGTTACAGTAATAATCAGCTCCCATTGGCTGAAACCGGAGAATGTAAGTTTTGAAAGAGCATGGGGATTGTGTGATTCGAATTTTTTTATCCATTTTATGACACGAATTAAAATTCAGCAGGCAACGCGATAAAGAAAAAAAAGTTAAATTATACAATTTCTTTGTTTATAACCACGAAATTTATTTAATTTATCAACCGATTTCGGATAGCATATTGAATAGGAAATTTTTAGGATGCTTTTTCTTAGTATACTGTCTATCCTGATATTATATATGTTCATATTTATATATTATACAAAGGTGCACCGAAAATATTTTTTATTACTTTTATAGATTTTTTTTTGTTTAACCACTGTATAATGTATAAATATCAACATGTTTCGGAAGTTATACTATATATCCCGAAGAAGGAAGCTTTGCTTCCAAAACATGTTGATATTTATATATTAAATGATGGTTTAAATAAAACATTTCTTATTAATTTTATTGATAATGACACCACAAAGTTATTTTACATTTATAAAAGAAGAAACTAATTCTACGTATTTGTGCGACCATATAAAACTGACCTATGAATCGTACTCCGCAGGTATAAATATCTAATAAATGTAACCCTAATGAGAACTTAATAAGTCTCTTAACCTTTTAATTCGAGTAAAAACGGTATGTCAAGATTGTAAGTGGCTTATTTAATGGTCTCCCTAACATTAAAAGGTTCTTGATTATACGATCAAATGTAAACTGTAGAAAAAAAGTCATATATGCAAAAAAAATTTCTTAAGTAGGTGTGTTTCGCAGAAATTCACATGAAACATTTTCATCCGATCGCTAATTATCGCCATTTTGTTATTTGGACATTTGAACGGTTCCTGTTAAACGCCGATTCTACGCCCGTTTCAGCTTTCTATCAAATTGTGATTAGGCGACAAATATAGTAAGTCAACACTTGTGCTTTTCGGCTGATAAAATCTTTTCATGAAAAACTTGAAAATATTTGAAAATCTCATACTACTGAACAACTGGACCCACGACGTATTTTTCAACTCAGCCACCGACCGGTCTGATGTTATTTGATGATAATATTATTCATAAATTTATGTGAAACATCCCAACCAGGGACGGCCCTTGCTAAGGTGCAATTGTCCTATGTACCCCCTTATATTTTAAATACCATTCTCCTATCAATAAAGCACTTAAAAAAACAAATTTGCCTCCCGCACTACATCTACATCCGTATCTGCAATAGTAAGGTCAGACTCAAAAACATATCACAAACGATGCACTGTTGCAATATTGATGTCATATGATGACTCAGCATCCCTCCATACAGCATCCCCAAAGATGATATAGGCCTTGAGGGAAATTATTTCCTTCAGGGTCTCCTGTGTGGAGTTACCATAAAAAAGGGGGTGCATATTACGAGTACTTTTCCCATAACGTTTGCATTTTTTATGACAATAGAGGGAGACACACAAAACAGGCTGGACCGTGAAATAGGAGCTTGAATCAAATTTCTTTACAAAATTTACTTAATTTTGAGCAATGCGTATTCATTTCTCAGAAGTCTCCCGAAGTCAAATAAGGTCGTAGGTACGTAGTAGGTAGGATTTTATTGTTTTTGATTTTTATTTTACTTTTTTTTAGTTTCTATTAGTTGGTGGCCTTTTCGTTTCCATGTTTTGTTTTATTCTCTATAACGGTTGGATGGAAGATAGTGTACAATCGTTCATACAGTAAATATTACGGGTGGTATACTGATATGATTTCACCAATAGGGTTATAAGTGAATAAGTAAAAATAACGCGCATAATATTTTGTACCCTTCCTATAGGGGTGAGTGAACCTCGTGGGGATATATATAATTTAAAACAAAACTGAAATCTAGAGCTATATTATATAGAAGTGCAAAATTTTTTTTTATACATTTTTTAAATTTCTACTATTAAATTGCCAGGGCTCTTTCTCCCTCGGAAGACGTAGACCCCATTAAACCACATTCAGTGCGGTCAGAGAAGTTGTACGTGAATAATGCATAATGGGGCCTGAAGGATTCAGAACTTTGTGATTGTAGACATATTTGAACATATAGTAGAAAAATATTCCCTTCATCAGTTTCCCTATGGCACAACTGTGCTGAATCAAGTGACTCCCGATGCCGTCGACTAGCTGAATAACCTCTGCATCACACTATGACCTCCACCAAGTCTCCCCCGCCATATGAAGAAGAAGAAGGATTGAAGTGGTTTACTTTTGGCAAATGTTATTTACATATTGTATGTCGCTTATTACAGAAATACAGTTTTATTTTTATGAGTGTATTTTCACACACCAAATATCATGCGATGGATTTCATCTATAGAAATAAGTACCCACCTACGATTTTCTATTGCACTCCCTGAAATATAGGTCGGCCGCCGCTGATATTAATCTTGTTCTTCGGTCATTTATCCTTTCACAAAAATCAGCTTTTTATATTTTGGATATCGAGGCTTTGCGTCGCGTTGCGCTAAACAATGAAAGCTCAAAATATGTCAAAAACACTGAAAAGATAATAATTAGAAATGTGATCACAACCAATTTATAAAGATTTTAATAATGAGGAACCCCAGTCCTTTTCATTTTTTTATCAACAATGACATTTTAACTTAAATACCAATGTATTTTATATTTTTTCTAATGTAAGTTTTAATAGTTAAAATAATTTTTAAATTTCAACGTTTCAAGTCCGGCCAAAACGCTCTAGAAACTTAAACTCTTTTTAGAAAAATTTATTCAAGAATAATAATAGTATATAACATTAACATTATCATAATAACAATTGGTTTGCCAATTAATATTATTATTTATTTCATTAATACTAGTTTTTATATTGAATAATAATTATAGAACTTAAAGTCACCCAAATTAAGTTTATAGTTCAACAAAACTAAAAAAAAATGATATTTGAAATATAAAACAACGTCGACGTATAAAAAATTCCATACAAATTTATTACCAGAATACGTACAAATATAGCTACGTGATGTCACACGTCGAGAACGCAATGTTACCAACAGAACAGCGTGTTTTTATGAGATGCCATTTTATTCACTTTTCACAAAAAACGATTTATAATTTTTACGTGATATTATTCATTTACAATAAAACTCATATCTTCAGAATCGGCGTTTGGTGATCTACTGTTGTGTAAGCTGGGAATGTCTGGGAGAGGGGAAACGGGGAAGAAGAAGGTTGGGTTACAGGGGAAGTTATGGGAGACAATTACAATTTGCAGGACTTACCCTGGAGATGGTCTCCTAGATTTTGAAGTCTGCTCCGGACATTAGCTTAGCTCAGATCGGCAGGGGGCATCAACTTCTTTTCATACAGGGTCGCGGATCGATCGCAATCTTATAATTGGGTTGAGGGCGTTTCTACTTCTACGTTAAATTAGTACAGGGAAGTGTTTTCATACTCGGTGTTTATTGTAAACTCAGACAAACATGGTGGGTTAAGAACAATCGAGTAGACAGTAAGAAGGTCTTAATCTAGGTAGGATTCTATTGTAATATCTCTCCCTTTCTGATTGGAATCTCTAACCGAGTTATGCAGATGAAACAAGGGATTACTCAACACATTAAGGTGAGATGGGAAATCAGCTTACATGGTGTTCTGGTTTAATAGCGGGAGTGGCTGGCAATGACGCCAAGGCCGAACATCGTCACATTGAGTTTAATGGGCTTTTTATAATTAGTAAGGCACCATGTTGAGTGCTTTGACAGCAAGAGGCAAGTCTAGCTGCGGGTTTCAGCCCGCCTGCATTGTACTTGCTCGTAAATAACTAATTAAAAAAATGGCCGCCTCTTTTTCAGAGACGCAGTTATCTCTTCGGGTTCCAGACGGGAAGTGATGAGTTTCAAGGGGCCTCAAGCAACGCCACCGAGCTTGCCAAAGGCGCTCACGTCGCTCGCTGCTGCTTTGTTAATTTTGATCTGATTGGTTTAATTGGGCGCTCGAATCGCCTGATTGGTTAATTTATAGAGGGAAATGATGTGATTGCTTGCCAGGCTTATTTGCCAAGACGAGTAGCTAGAACTTATCTCAGGGTCAACCTTTCGTTACATAACACTACTTATATGAATATATGTATTTTTAGCCATAATATGTTTTACTGAAGTTTAATTTTTTATTTAATGTTAATTCTTAATAGAACATATGTATAAAGGATCGTTCGATGTCTGTCTCACTGAGAAAATTCCTTTGTCGAGATTTAAGTGAAAACTTTCGATTCCCAATGAAATTGGTTCCATGTTCGAAAATTGATTGAAAATGATTGAAAATGTTTTATCAATTTGGCAAGAAAAAAATGAGTTTACCAACTTTGGGGACACAGACACTTTTACAGCACGCCTCTGTCGGCTTATCTCTTCAGTTGCCAAAAGTTTACTTGGATTCGATTCCTAGAACAAATAATTTGCATTATTTTTGTATTGAAGGATTTTCGTTACAACAATAAAATGCAGACCGTTGTGGGAAAATTGTTTTTTTGTTTGTTTTTAAGTTGTTCTTTCCATTAGACAGACGTCAGCATTTTCAATACACGAGCAGCACTAAGTATTCAAATAACTTTGCATATGTTGTCATAAAACACGTTACCTATTATCATTAAATTTGACGCCCTAATATGTTATCGCCTGCATGCGACTATTAACGTGCCAGGAACAATGGATAGGCAGCTGAAATATTACTAATAATAATATCTTTATTGTAATTAAATTTAACTATAACTAAAAGACATGTATAATATAATAATGTAAGTGTACAGTGGTTTATAAAGTAAAATAGAAAATAATATAATAACAGTTATAGTTGAAGTTTCACATAACCCGCCTCACTAGGCTAGCCTGTGTTGAGGCAGTAATTTTGCAAATTATTTTATAGTTTTAAAATACCTATGAATGTATACTTATATTAAGATGTGCTTCGTAAATCGTTGAATCATTAATTTCGAATTTGGGTGAGTGCACCGGTAAATGCCCTATCATTACTTTTAAACCAGTTTTTTACATTGTGTTTGAATATTTTTAGTGAATCAGATTTTTTATGCTAACCGGAAGAATGTTGTAAATTCCTGTCGCAAAGTACATAAAATTTGTTGCCAAAAAGTAGTATGAATTACAGGAATTTGGAGTAAATCTTTGTTGTCATTTCTAGTGATACGAGTGTTTAATCTTTTGTCATAGTATTTACTTTTGTTTGAATAAAGATTAGTGAGGATTGTTTTAGCGTAAATAGAGATTTTTTACGTGAAAATAATAAAAACAATTCAAATTTAAACCAGGTGGCCCATTCCCGTCATTTTTAAGGAGGATTCCTTATCCCTTTCCTTAGGTTTAAAGACATCTTGCTAAACTGCGGCTCAGGTTCTGTCAAATGACAACTATCATTCAGCAAATGACATTCATTAAAAATATCAATGTTTTCCCCAGTTTTAACAAGAGAAAAACACAATATTAAGTAAGTTACCATATTACCAACTACGTTATTATAAATTTTAAATATTATTAGTTATTATGCTTTACAATAGAAATATGCAGGCGGCAAATTTTACTTTTATAAGTAGTGACAGATCATTACTATCTAGTGAAATAGGTACCTTTTCACAAAACGTAATTCTTCGTTAAAAGGCGTATTTATGCTATTTAAAATTAAAATATAAATAAATAAATATGTATTATAATTTAATGTAATTGTTTTGAGTAGTTTTGGTTCAAAACCTTGTGTTACTTGAAGACATTTCATAAATTTGTGTTTTAAAATAATCTCTTAACAATCTGTTTGGATTTTTTTACTACGTCTCTCCAGAATTCCACAGTTAAGCAAGAATACTTTAAGAGGAACGGCTCCGCGACCTGTTTCATACAAAATTTAATTTGATATTTGAGGATAAAATACTCACCTAAACCTAATGATATTTTTTTAAATCAAAAAGTATAGTAAATAGCTAGTACGGATTAGAACAAATTTATTTATTTTTGCCTACATTATGAAATATAGGCCATTAAAGGAATTGATTTTTCGCGATTTTAGAGGCACCCTTCACAATTATTTGGGGGTTAACGGTGATTAAAAAGAAAAATTTTACCCTGTCTACTTTGAAAATATAATATAATATAAAATAAAAATAAGCATTATGGTGGACTTTAAATTAAATTAAAAACGACCAATTTACTTTGGAACACAAATTTGCCGTATACAATTTAAAATATCGAAAAACCGTTTTTTTAATGTTTTGTTTTCGTATTTTTAATTACGTAATCATATTTATAATAAATATGATATATTTTTAAAAAATACAGTAACCTAATTAAAAAATAATTTTCTAAGTTGTCTCTAAAATTATGAAAATTGATTTTTTTTCCTGGAATATACTTCATAATATAAAACAAATGTAAATAAAATACTTGTCATCCGTGCTTGATATTTACTATGCCTTTAATTAAAAAAATATATCATTCAATTCGAAAATTAAGTTTTGTATGAAACAGGCAGCGCAGCCGTTCATCTTAAGCCTAAGGAAGGGGATAAGGAATCGTCCTTAAAAATAACCAGAAGAGCGCTCCTGTAAACTTGAAAACTAAAATCGTCCTTGTAAAAAGCCTAAAGCGCCAAGATGGCATCGATATCCTTACTGCAGTACAAAACGTCCGAAAACGTCAATTTGCTAGACAAAAAGCCCAAACGACGGGATTGCTATTTCGGATCCACGCCGTCATCGACCCTACTGCAGTATGAAACGGACGAAAACGTCAATCAAATTCGAATGTTTCGAATTACGACATATCAATTAAATTAAACAAGTAAAAAAAATCATGTATATCATGTATTATGTTATAATTTTTTTTGTAATAAATAAATAAATAAAATAAAACTTGTAGCGTATTAACATATATACGAATAACGCACAGAGTACTTTAATAAGTTTGGTTATGTCATGATAAAGCACCACTACCCTATTACTAGTTGATATATCCTAATCTATCAGGGTATATCAAACAGGGTCTTAACCCAGATTTCCCTCAAACTTAAAACAAAAAAAATTCATCTTAAAAAAACTTATTCTATCTTAAAAATGTTTGTAGGAGAGGGGAGGTATGCCAATATTGGCAAATAAATAAAATCGTTTGGGTAAAAAAACCCCTTCCAGATCGGGAGTGTAAAATAATATTTAAATATTTTCATTACAAAATTATTACATAATGAATCATTTTCGTGCCATTTTTTTTATTTTTTTTTATTAACTTTCAAAATATAAAACAAACAATCCCTATAAACTACTTGTTATTAGTTTAACTAACGGGTACTTGTTATTCACATCTTTGTTATTAATTAACAGTCGACGGCCTCCATGGTCGAGGGGTAAGGCTCTCGACTACGAATCCGAAGGTCGCGAGTTCAAATCCCGGCGTGCGCAAGTAAATTTTATTTAATTAATTTGTGCTGTTTCACAATTAATTAATTTAAAAATAATGTACTATATTTGCACACGTTCCAGAGTGGAAGATACTCTCAGTATCGCCCTGGTGAAAGACCACCATTCAGAATTGAAACGTTGCTTGAAATGGCTTTTAGCCGTGTTTGGTAACCAGATCTGAATAGCCGGGTATTTCCCCACCTTCCTCTTCCCCCTCTCCTTCCCCTCTCCAATACTTTCAGCCTCACAACATTCCCCAATTGGGAATGCCATAGTCTCACTTCTTCCAAACCGTTGGGAGGAATTGGGACTCTTGTGCGGTATTCACATAAAAAATAAAAAGAAGTTTAGGTACTTACATATATATATAACATAAATAAAAAAAATGTAACGAACTAAAAAATCTTAAGGAGATAAATATTTCATAATAATATTACTCAAAAATATTTCTACTTATACCTATAAAAAATATGATAACATAAAAAACAACAATAAATAGTACATAAAATAATATTTCCTAATTGGTTAATACAAACAGTTTATTTCACCTAGCCATGTCTTCTAATCATTAATTGTTTTATTTTAAAATAGGTATGGTAGGTAGGTAAGTAGGTATGTAACACTGTTTCAGTATTGTTATACGGGTACAATACAACTAATTATGTTTCTGTTACCTTTTTTGTAATGAATAGCTATATAATGATATTATTACGCATTTTTATTTTATTTTATTTTAATTTTATTTATTTTTGAGAAAATTAACAGCAAATCGACAATTTACATATATATAATAATAATTAAAAAATAACTCATACCAATTATAATTTTCCAATGCTGTGATAAATAATATAAATAAAGTGTGACAATATACAGTTTTAATTCAGTTAGCTTCTCTATGTCAGTCGGGGAAGGGAAGGGTGGAGGGGAACATAGGAGTGGGATAAAGATACAAAAGACAAGAGTTGATGGAAAAGTGAAATAAACTTATTAAGTTATCAGATTTTAAAATAAAGGTAGGATTCTCTTATGTGATAATAAGCAACAACGGTTAACAATAATTATGACGTACTTATCTAAGTAAATGGTAAATAATGTAGCATAAAGTAACTGCAAATTCGTAACTAAGTAAATACATTTAGTAAAATGACTTCTTCACGTAGGTGTATCGTGGGGCATGTACGTGAGTCAGGTATTGTGCATCTCAAACCCGGCTAATGACAGGGTTGTTTTGAAATATATATTAAAAGAGAGGTAGATATAGATATATGAGTATACGCAACAACGGTTCGTAATAATAAGGACGTACTTATCTAAGTAAATGGTTTGAAAATTGTGTGTAAGTGGGTAGCTTACCGTAGCGATCGTAAAACAAATGAGTGTGAAGAAGATCACGTTTGTCTGTCGAGAAGGTATGGATGTCGCCCGTGCAAGTGATCGCCAACTGTCGGTAACATAGTTTCACAGATGATTTTTGAAGTGCTGATTTAGATAATTTATGAGAATATGTAAAGTGGAAGAGGGAAAGTGAATGTAATAGGGTCAGGTAATGGAAAGGAGAAAGTGTGTCGGGAGATACATGACTGAACCAGAAAATATTAAGATGAGAAAATAAATTATGAAATTAATAAGTTGAGAAAAGGTAAGCAGATGGAATCAAGCAATTTTATTTAGGTCCTCTTCTTTGAAAATGAGTATGGGTGGCGACGTGAGGTTATTTCGTTCAAAGTTTTTTTGTACATGTGAATAGGTAACCTTTTTCCTTCGCAAGACCCTTGGCTCGAAAAATTAGGTTTTTATTGGAACTCGTCAGGTGATCGTTGACAATTTTCAATAAATTTAATCTTTCAACACCGGGATGATTTGGGCTTATTCCCCTTCTCTGAATTTCCGTCATGACCTCAATTTTATGTGGCCGAGTTGAGAACTTTACAATTATCGGTTTTATTAGTTTAGAGAGGTGTGCTTCTTTTGCAGAAACTCTGTTAGCAAATTCGATTTCGTTTATGTTTACTTTATAATACCTATTACGTTCGCTATATCTAATACGATTCTCAGAATATTCTCGTTATTCTCCTGGGGTAATCCTTTTATTACGATGTTTTACATTCTCATCCACTGCTCTCTATTGTTTGAGTCGTCTTCCATCATTTTGATGGTGGATTGCAGGGAAGATATTTCATTTTCCAGACGATCGATTTTGCACAGCGATTGTTCAAGTGCGCGGAATCTCGTTGAGAAATCGTCTAATTTAGAGGTATTGAAGTCGACGGAATTTTTCAACTCCGACACTTCGTTCTTTAGTTCCTTGACCTGACTGTTGAGAATTTTGATAGAGGCTAGTTCAGAGAATAGATTTTTTTTTATTTCTTTTTCACATCTTCTATGGAGTCGATGTAGTAGTTGATGAAGTAGCGGTTGAAGTTTTGCGGGTTTGTAGTTTCATGATGTTCCTCCGCTCTCGTGGTGGAACTGTTTACCGCAGGCGTAGCATGCATCGCCATCGGTAATTATAAGTTGGCATTTTTAGTAGTTCATATTGAAAAAGGTTGAACGCTTCTGGATAGTTAGACGGTAGCGATGCGCGCCGATGCGTGAAGAGGTAGGTATGAGTATGATAGAGAGAGGCACTATACTTTGTAGGTAGTATTGAAATATAGGATCTATGACGCTAGGCAAAACTGCAATATTAGATTTTTAAAAAAACGTTCTTAGGAGTGAGCCAATAGATGTTTTTAGAGTAAATGTGAAACGCAGTTTAGTGGGAATTCACCGAGGGTTACGTTAAGTTAAAAATATGTAATCTCTAGTTTTAACTATAGAAAAAGAATACTTTTGAGTATCGGGCAAAGAATACGTAACACACTTGACTGATTAATTATAGAACTGTATCATATCACACATGAATCTGAAAAGGGTGGATATTTTAAATTTTTTTGGAAATGGGCAAATTTTATCGTACTTTAACCACGTGACCGTGGTCAAAATATTGCCATGTTCGAAATCATACTAATATTGATATTTTTCCATTCAAAATACATAGACATAATCTTAGATGATAGAAACAAGGGAGATGCGTCATGAATAATTATTAGTATGAAACTGCGCGCACAAGTTATAGACAACATCGTTCACTTATACTACTGCAAATCATATCTACGCAAAGCGGCGCGGAGTCGCTTCCGCTTTGATAGTCCGTGCAGATTGGTCATAGCTCGGCGACAGTCGGTATGCTTCCATGCCATATCACCCCCTGTTTCTAAATCTATGGTCAGAATATCAAATGATCTAAATATTATCACACACCAGCAAAGTTTTACTTTGATCGGAATATTACCAAGTACCAGAAATTTCACTAATGTTTTTAAGAATACTTTAATATTTTTCTAGCACATGCTTGACATTCACCCACGTGTAGTTATTTAGCAATCAAGTATGATACACAGAGAACCGTGCTGTAAAGCTTTGCCTATACCCGGGCATTAAAACGAGTTAAACAAACATTTTTAACTGGGATTATCCGCAATAAAGCCGGCGTATTACTCGCCCTTCGAAATGCAAATAGCTTATGACCAATTAACAGCGACACTTAATCTGCTGCTAAATTAGTAATTGGACTTCCCGGGCAACGCCGGGCCTAATCCTGAACTAAACAACGCCTAAACCTTCCCGACAGCCAGTCGCTTAAGCCCGCACCGTATCCGATGGAAATCGGCGCCGTCTAATGGGGTAAGACGCGGACCATGGGATACGGGACGTAGAACGTAGCACGTGGGACGTTCAAAACTCATTGAAAAATTTAACGCTGATCACTTTTTTAATTAGGATAAATTAATAATGTTTTCTTGTTAGACTTCTGCTAGAAATTACAACCATAATCCTTAATCAATGATAATGTTTTAGACATTTATGCAGTATTAATAGATGTCACTGCTAATTCGTGGTGGAAGTAATTTTTTAAGTGATTGCATTTGAAATGAATTGCACAAAATCATTGGAATACTTTTCCTTCATCAATTATAACAAATTGCCTGAAGAATTACGACATGTGTACGCATCGAACAAATCTCGAAATGATATTCTGAAATCTTACATTTTTAAATGATATTCTGAAAACGCTTTATCATTAGTGCCAAATCTGTTCTGATAGCTATGATGCTAAACTTTATAGATCTTGTAAAACTTCGTTATGTATTTTTATTGTATCTGTATATTTCGAGCCTTTACATTTGTTTATGTTACTTTCCTGTTGTTTATTTGTATATTTTTTTCAATTTTTAATTATTAATTATTTTTATTGAGATTTTACAACCTCATTTTAATATTTAATCATTGTAGAAAATAATATTAACATTGAAAAATCGTTTTTTTTTTCGATTTCATGTTTTTATTTAGGTTATGTTAATATTATTTTCTACAATGATTGTATAGTTTTGTTTTTATGTTTTCGTAAACATATTTGCTTTGAAAACTTTGTACAAATCATTAAATTATGCAGCAATAACAAATAGTTCCACGATGAGTAGAATTGATAACTCATCGGAGTGCAACTTCGTTGTTCGTCTTATGTGAAATTATTTTTTTTTTAAATATTACGATTATAACATCAAAATGATGGATACAAAATTTAGTTTAGAAAAGCAAAAACAATATTCACCTTAAAATTTTCATAAATCAAAATATTTTACCTTCATAACAAAATAACTTTAATGACTTTGCAATTTATTAGATTCGAGAAATTTGCATTGGAAAGCAAAATTTATATTGCGAAAAATCGAAATTTCAGCCCGAATAAACGCTATTGCCCTTCTTTTTTTTCAATTTAAGATTTGATCGTATCTCCGAGGCAGCTGAAGTGAGATTTAAAAAAAAAAACATTTTTTAACAAATAATTGACGAAGTTATGGCATCTTTTGTAGTGTGTTTTATAAACGAAAACAAGGAATATGCTCTCTAAAATATATGCAGGTAAACTTACTTGATAAATTTTGCTACGCATTTGATTTTAAAAAAAACTTACTTGGATATTTCAGCTTTAAATCCAAATTGAATTTTGTACGGAACAGACACTAGGTGCGGTCCCCTAATTTATTAATTTGACTAATATTTGTAAACGAGTTGGTTATTGTGTGAATATTATATTTCCGCAGGTATAACCTCAAAATGAATAAATAATGTCACTAGTGTCACCAAAAATAATACTCTTCAATTAATTATTTGAATGGAGTAATAGATCTCAATCACGTTAGCAGACCCATCGCCATCCGTCAGTCCGTCAGTCGCCCATTCATAACGGCGCTCGGGTTTAATCATGCCGAATTTCCGCATAACATATTTTTCCTGGGATCATTTCCTTATCTGGCTAGTTACTATGATATGATTAATTGGCCGCCGGACGCCTCATTTGTTGCAGTTAGAGATACGAATGGACGAGTTTTCTTAGTACTGGGGATTTTGTAACTGTAGGATTCAGCCAATATACGAAGACATGTCATAATTTATAAGAAAATGAGGTAATATTGGAAGGATACAAAATAAAAACCTGTATTTATTTAAAAATATCAAAATAGTAATTTATTTTTCGTTTCATTTATTTTATTTAAAACATAAATACCTAATATAATTCATTTATTTTTCTTACAATGGACATCTTTGTTTTTTAAATTTTACTTCTACTCTCCATACATCTCGTAGTTATGGAAGGAGCATTTGCATAATCGTAAGTGGTAGGATATATATAAAAGCAAATTTAAATAAAAAAAGGTTTTTAAATTTTTGTAATTTCTGTTTTTATTTTGTTTTAAAACGGTTTAGTTATAAAACAAGTTATGCACGGTAATTATTATTATGTGTGACAGCTGTTTCCCCTTTCAAAGGCATCATTAAATAATACAAAAATTTTAGATTAGAATAATAAAAATTATTAATAACTAACTAACCATCACGCCGTTTAGCCAGAAAGGACGGACCACCAAACAACTCGATCTTGGCAAACACTTCTTGCTTCATTTACATTCGTAAATCGCCTGATACATTCTTTTCTGTTATTCCGACTTCTGACGTGGCCCGACTCAAGTATTTGATTCACTTGATGGTGCCATATTTTCCTTGGGCGTCCCCGGCTTCTCACATTTGCGTCATGTATTCTCATTTCTTCGTTCATTCGCTCTACATGCCCTAAACCAACGATTCGTCCCTTTTTCAATCTTACTCATAACGCTTACATCAGTCTTGCATTCTTTACCAATCTCAACATTTTTCACATACGTTGATTAACCACACATTCGCCTCAGAGATCTCATATATACGGCATTCAGTCTACTTTCATCCTTCCTCTGCCAGTTATTAATAATAATTAATAATAAGTTGACTTAATTAAATGATGGTAACATTTTGCCTCTTCCAATCCAAAAGACCAAGTTTCGAAAATATTCTTTACATGAGGATGAAAGTAGTGACAAAATTTCATGTAACACTCTCAAATTCAATTGTTGGACCTACCATAAATTTGTTCAGGGTTAGCTGCTGGTCACTTTTGAAAAATCTGTTAGCCATAAGGCTTGTATAGACAAGACGACCAGTTTTTTGGTTACCAGATTTTCTCGGGCTTCGATGGAGCCCCGATGCGCCGATCTCAGATACTTACTCCAAGCATTTCAATGAAGGTTTTATTACGGAGGAAGCTCCCATCTTCAATGGGAACAGCGCAGAGTGCAATCAATTCGTTAAGTTAAACTTCGACTAGAATAGAAAATGTCAAATATAATTGCTAATGATATCTCACCAAATCCAAACACGAGATAATTCTCTACGAGCGAGAGGTGTTTCGCCTTTACGCATTGCTAAGTACACAAATGTGGTAATTATTATTAAATCCTTATGAATAGACAATTTGCAGCCCATTCATATTTATTTTATGCCCACGAATAGCATACCTTTCTGCAAAATTAATGTAGGAAGCAAAGCTAAACCAAGGAGATGTCGAAAAATTGAAAAGACAATAGAACCTTAATTTCGAAAGCTTTAAAAAATATTTTGCTTGGAAATCAAATAATATTTCGTCAATGGTTTTTTTTAATGATCGAGTTTCATTACGACACAAAGATTTATTAATTAAATTGAAAAATTCCTCAAATGCGTGGGCATAGAGAATTAAGTACTGAATTTTGTATTTACGTCCTTTATTGTAAACTAATGCCTTTGTAGGCAAATTTGAACAGAAACTGACACAAGCGTATCGGAGTGAAGTGTTGATTTCCTTTGAAGCTCGAATAAGGCTTTTAAACAGCTAAAATAATTATTTTGTTAAATTATTCGAAAGAAAATTCACCCCCTTCTTCTTTAGTCTACACCACTTAAATTTTGTTGGATACCATCCTATTAAATATTTACATTAGACGCTGATTTCTAAATGTTTCTAAAGGAGTGTTGAAACTCAACTTAGTTCTATTGCGGATGATCGTAATGTATCAAATGACAGCGGCACTACGGACGACGAGACCTTTGTTCGCATAAATGAATGTGTACAAAAAGGCGAATGAGATAGAGCGATCCAATCTTATATGCGCTCGCTGTAAAAAAGGACTACGTGGACCACGGAAAACACAATTGTGAAGTGAAATAATCCTATATTTTTGTATTTTTTCAATATTTTTTGTAGTTGTAAATGTGTAGTTTTTTTTATTTATTTAGATTTACGATATTCGTAAAATTTCATTCTTTACTTGTATAATTGATATTTGTCCAAATTATTGCATTTTTATTGAATACCATGCTTTTTTATTTAAAAACACGGAATATCTGTAGCTATTTATGTACATACTTCCAAAACAAGCATAGCACTAAAACGGCTAAGGTGTATGTACAATTGTTTTTTTTTTTTTTTAAATTTTATTTAATGTAAAGTACTAGGAATAATTTATGACAATAGCTTAACTTAAATTTGACAACCCGTATTAAAACGTGCTTCCAGTAATCCATTTCACAGAACATCCTCTGTATTTATTCCAGCCTCAGTCCGCCGTGGAAGACGCAGACGGCGTAATGCCTCATGTTCTCCATTCCACGGGTTATTTACTTAGGCGGAATCGTTAAAGGCGGCGCGCGGGGATAGCGGTGGGGTAGAGGTTAACAATCGCGGTGCGTGGACAAGAGTCGAAAAAAGCATGAATCACTGGAATTATGGAAAATCGTAGAACAGAAATGGGCTGCATAAAAAATACAGTCTTTGAGTGTGGATCGAAACTAGTTGCATAATCCGGGATAAAATAGAATATGTCTTTTATGTTACATAGTATAGAATCATAGACATTAGAAACAAAGCTAGATATTACATGGAAGCTTGCCAACTGGCGCTGAGGTACGACCAAACAGCACGGACTATCAAAGAAAGGGAGCCAATGAGGCATACATGTGTTTGGCGTCTCGATAGAAACAAAAGCGGGCACCACTGCGCGCAGATGAGATTTACAATTTTATGAGTGCACAATGTTGGCAATACTTTGAGCGGTTACGATGGTTGGCTACGGATCTGGAGGTTGCGGATTCAAATCCCGGCGTGTGCAAGTAAATTTTATTTAATTAATTTCTGTTTTTTTTTTCACTATTAATTCATATAAAATAATAGTACATTTGTAGAACGTTCCAGAGCGCTAGATACTTTCAGTATCGCCCTTGTGGAAAACCACCATTCAGAATCGAAACGTTGCTTGAAACGGCTTTAACCAATTTTGGTGACAGTATCTAAATAGCCATTTACTACCCAACCTTCCTTTTCTGTTTCCTCCCCCATCCCCAAATTTTAGCCCGACAACATACCTTAATTTGGATGACATAATTTCACTGGCTCCAGACGGTTGGGAGCAGTTCTGAGTCTTGTACTCGTACGATTCAAAGATAATGAAAAAATGGTATATCTCTCTTTTTTCTATTATCCAAAAGGAAAAAAAAATCAAACTTTAAATTTACAGATTTTGAGTGCGGTTTCAAAGCTAATTTTTTAATAAAAAAATGAACTGGAAGGTATGTAAACTCCAAACACTTGGCACTAAGGAAAATAATTTCCCATAGGACCTATGACATCTTTGAGGAAGCCGTGTGAGGGGTCCTTTTAAGGAGAGGAAAGACTGGACATTGGTCTTGAAGAGACCCATGTTGAAAGAGGGAGAAAAGACAGAGACCTGTCCAATCGTTCCACAGCCGGGCTATTGAACTTAAGAAGGAATCCTAGAAACGAGCCATTTTAATCTGACCGTCACCATGTTAACCGTGTACAGATGGTCAGTGGTTGAGTTGGCATTACGTCTGGGTCCCACCCTGGCATCGGGAGTTAAATTCCTCGACATCACAACACAGGCAACATCTTCCGCTTAATGTGATGGTAGTAGGAGATTTTCAAATATTGCCATGTTATTCGTAACCTAGGAATGTTTGTCTTTCTTTTGAATAAAAAAACAAAAATTTTGGGCGCCCGCTTTCATGTGATTTAATTTTTTTTATTAGTGGTTATGTAAATAAACACGTGAAATACGTTTAGTATAAGTATAAAAATGTTTACAGAATAAAGTTTAAGATACAAAATAGTGGATGTTTCCTAATATCCACCAACGGTAGGTATCAATAACGCAAGTTCATTAGTGCATCGTCCATTGAAATATCGACAGAACTTGGACAGCATTCTCACCTGATGACTGTGCTCTAAAAATTGCAATCCGTTTGTTAAGGCCCCGCATATCTAAATACTCCCACATTTCAGAACATCCAAAAAATCTGCACTGGCTCAAATGTCCTGAAAGAATCCAGTTCAAGCATTCCTGGATGGTATTTAAAACAATTAACGAGATGGCCCCGGCTTACCTATCGGAACTCTGCAACCCAGAAAATTCCAATTCACGCCAGTCAACTCTTAGATCAGCGACGGCATCGGCCATCGGGAGGCTGAAGGAACTAAAGCGCAGACCAGATACTAAGTTTGGTGAGCGAGCTTTCATCGTGTCAGGCCCTAAAGCCTGGAATAAACTGCCATACGATCAAAGATTGATTAAAGACTCAACAGAATTCAGATCAAAACTCAAAACTCATCTCTTCGGACAGTCTTATCCATGAATGGTTCAGTTACCTTATAAACAAATAACTTTATTATTCGTAAATGTAAATAACTATTATCAAAAAATCTCAAATAAAATCATGTTTCAAATAAGCACGTACTCTTCCTTTGTCAATAACCTTCTGATGTATATAATATCAATGACAAATAGGATTTAAACAGTAACTTCACTGTCATGCAATGTGCAGTGTTTTCTAATATATGTGTCCTGTGCGTGCAGCCATCATTAGTCAAGTCATACCATCTCAGCCCAAAACATTGTAATTTAATTAAGTTTTAATCTGGAGTGCCCTACCAGGTAAGTATGTACGATATATGTACATAATAAGATAAACCCTAGCAAGTAGTATTTGTACAAAGCCCTTGAGGTGATTTTTCACAAAAACGGCGCAATATGAATCGTCTAAGTATTATTATTATTGATCTCCCGAGAATTTAGATTTAGGCAAGAGGTCTGTCTAGCATCGGCTCTGAATCCCGACTGACCGTTGTTGAAAGGCAGATATGATCATTCGAAAGATAGAAAGAGCGCATCAATGTGAAGATCGTGTAGAATAAACGGGCACAAGGAACAATGCTAAAAATATAAATAAAACACAACATATTTAAGATAGATCAAAAATCTCAAGACTTGTCTTAAGTAGCATTCAAATAAACACTTTAATTTTTTTCAAACCTATAACATATTAAATAACGGACAAACCCGTTTTTTTATTTTTCGAAGAATACTTTGAGATTTTTTTTCTATCGAGGTAATTTAATATAATTACATTTTCAGCCAGTTGAAATGATTAGGGATTATCTTCACAAATAAAAATATATTTTTTTATGTGCATAAAACCTCCAGTTTTTAAGGGATATTTGTAATAAATACATAGAAATTCTGTTTTGCTGAGCCTTTAAGATAGTGGAATATGTCAAACGGGAAATCGCACTGGCGATTTGTACAGGGTCAGCAGTTATATATTATTAAAGTATCTGCATCATGTTTTTGAGAGGCTAACTTAACTCCAGCTACGATGGAGCCCCCATGCCTGAGCTGGTTACTTAAAGTTATACAAGGAAATCAATGGAAGGCATTTTGCGATTACTGGACCAGTTTCACCTTACAACAGGTATCTTCGGTTTGTTATGAAAATTATAAAGGTTTTAAAATCAAAACTCATTAATTTTGTTATTAGGATGTTAGTTATTTATCATAAAGCAATATGATATAAATTACGCATTAGTAAAATGAGAAATTTCGTTAAGATTTTTGAGGCCAATTGCCTAGTTTTATTTTGAAGGTGATATGGAAGATCTCCAAAATATTCTTCTCAGATTGTGTGGACCTTATTTATCAGATGGAGAGCCAAGGAAGTTCTCGGACAGGAACATTAACAGTGGGCCCCTTGCCAGATGCCTCATTTCATCTTTCTTACAGTAAGTAGGGGCGAATTTTAAGGCTTCTTGGACTTGGAGAAATTGGAAAGGATTTTGAAACCGAATAATGACAAATGAGAGACAAGGTATAAATGCTGCGGAGTTGTGAAGCACTAATTTATAAATAAGACATTTCAAAAACTTGACTTTGGTCGACATTTTTGTTTAACATATAAAAGTTTTAATAATACAGATATATCTCAAAAGCTAATTACAAAAAGGATAATTTTTTAAACAAATAGTACCCAAATCAATAGAGAAAGAATTATCTTGTTTGAGTTGGGGAGCAGCGCCATGTAGCGACAGTAATGGTAACTTAAATTATGAAATAAGGTACACGATAGTATATAGATACAATTTGAATAAATCATCATCGTAAATATTGTGTTATGCATGATAGTACCTGTATCTACAAAACAGAAAAATAAAGATACAAATTAATGTAAGATAAACAAAGACAGTAGAAATAAACTAACTAAGTAACCATCACGCCGTTTCCCCACAGGGGTAGGCAAAGGACGGATTGCTAAACAACTCTATCTTGGTATACACTTCTTGCTTCCTTCACATTCATACAACACCTCATATATTCTATTCTTTTATTCCGACTTCTGACATGGCCCGACTCAAGTATTTGGTTCGCTTGATCGTGCCATGTCTTCCTCGGGCGTCCCCGGCTTCTTCTACGATTCACATTCGTGTCATACATTCTTCTTACACTCCTTTCTCCGTTCATCCGCTCTGCATGCCCGAACCATCTAAGCGTCCCTTTCTTAATCTTACTAATTACGCTTGCATTCTTTACGAATTTCAAATATGTTCACACGATCATACATGGTTTTACAACGCATTCGTCTCAGAGATCTCATTTCTACGGCATTCAGTTTACTTTCATCCTTCCAGTTTAATTCCATGCTTCACTGCCATACATCAGGGTTGGTATCAGCACTCCATTGTGGACTGCTGGCTTCGCTTCTTTGGACAATTTTTTGTTAGCGCCAACCACGTTCAGTCCCCCGTTAATGGAATTTCCTAGTAGAAATAAACTCATTCGTAAAAAAGATAATGCATGAAAGTTGGTTCTAGAATTGTTATTTTTATTAATGAATTAATCATTTTACGGAATATGTTTCTTAAGAATAATTATTATAATGGTTTTCATTTTTTCTTTATATTTCTTTTCTATAGAGGCAAACTTTTTTATAGAAAATAAATCTATATATCTCTTTATATTCCCCTATTAGTTACATGAGCAGTAACGACTTGTTTACATTCACTTATCATTAACCTCACGATAAGGTGCTTCCAGGGGTTCCTGTTCTGCGCTATTCCGGTGACCTCCACCCGTGACAACTCAGCCTCTCCTCGCATACCCTATGCAGGGGCTTCTCTCAACTTTGCCTGAACGTTTTCCCTTTATTTATATCACCTTTATTATCAAAGACTCAACAGAATTCAGAACTCAACTTAAAACTCATCTTTTCAGACAATCGTATCCATAAATTGTAGAAATGCTCCCGTAAATTGCTTAGCTAGGCTAGCCAGTTAGTGCCTAAAGTAATGAAATAGAAAATGTTTAAAAATTCACGCATCGGTGCTCAAATGCGTCCACTGCCTGCAATACTGCAAATAACTAAAAGTGTACATATAAATAAAAAATGTTAATATCTATTAAAAGCTTCTTACGCTTTTTAGGGTCATTTTATGATTATTTTCAAGTCCTAAAAATTATAAATATTTCAATAAATACCAACTCTTCTTGTGCCACCAATCTTCTAATAAACATAATATCAATAGAAAAGGAAGATAAAATAGCAACTGTACAACTATCATCTATATATTTAAATTTTATAATAAAACTGTTCTCATCTGAAGCGACCTGCCAGGTAAGTATGTTTTTTCTGTATCTATTTGAACATAATTAGATAAAGAATAGGAATTAATATTTGTACAGCGCCTTTGAGGTGATTTTTCACAAAAACAGCGCTATACAAATCATCCAATTATTATTTATAATTATTATTCACGAAGATTTTTCCATGGGTTGAGATTATTCCAACTCAAAAGTAAGGAGATAAATCTTCACGTAAATCGAGAGTAATAATTTTATTTTATTGCATTTTTTTATGTACTCGTACATATCCGAAGAATTAGAGGGTTGCTAACATAAATATATTTTAGCACGCGTTATTTTGACCTAAAGAGATTGGAATATATTTATAATATTATTTTTTTTTTTTAATTATTACAACGTCGGTAGATACTACAACTATGAATTACCTCTCGGTGTCAATTATCCAGTTAGAGAAGATTAGCAAGGAAACGGCAACAAAATAAATATTACATTTTCTGCAACAGTTTGAACTGGAATTTTCATGCACACTTTGTCGAAATAAACTGTTCTAAATCCAAACATCTTTCGTGCATTTGAATTTTGGCACGGCAAATACTAGTATAAAGCTATTTTTCTCAAACATTCGCTCTCCCGTTTGAGACTTTTGTAATTTAAAATAAAATACAAGGTGCTCAGGGATAAAGAGAAGTAATTTCGTATTGTGATTCTACGACTAAAAAAGATAATTGACCTTTTTAGAAATTACAACATTTTCAGATAGCTTATTTAATATCAGGTTAAAATGTTTAATTGTTTTGCACGGAGAAAATAATATTTTATACTTATATTATCAGGTAAAACCACTTCCAGAAGTTACTTCAATCTATCCCTGAACAGCTTGTATAAACGTCCATTACTGAAGCTCGGAAAATTGAAAAACGGGCTTAAAGTCCGCTTTAACTATACCAACGTTGAACCGGTGCGTAAGATACTGATGAATAAGATGAGTACAATACCTTACAAATATTTACGTTTCCATCAGTTTTTGTTGACTTCCAAAATAGTAAATACATTTTAATTTTCCTGTTTTAAGGGATGATTTCAAAATAAATATATTTTTCTATCTACTTGAATCAATTTAGGTAACAAATTAACTTGTCTTACTGTGACTCAATAATCTGTTCAATTCCTCCTGAATCCCTGAACTTCCAAGTTGTGAAATTTCTGCGTGCATCAAAGAATTCGAAATTTCTTAGCAATGTTCGAAAATTCATCCTTCCCCCCGCCGAACAATTTGCCTGGCATGAAGCACGCACAAGACGCTGAAAACTCCTGGAACTATTCGCCAGCCGAGGGAACTTTCAGAAGGAAACTATTAAAAAACTACGAAACTGGAATAGTTTAGTTTAACCCACTCTGTTACTAGGAGAATGGACGGCGGTAAGTTTGTGGAAATTTCTCCTTTGGTGGAAGCCCGGTACAAAACAATGCCCTTATCTGTTGCTGTTCTCTTTTTATTATGTGAAGACAATCGCCGTCTCACTCACTCACTCTTCCGGGGCAGGGTTTTTTTATGTGAGTTTGAGCGAACTTATATATTTTGTTACTTATTGTATACTATTCAGTACTCAGTACAGTAGAGAGAAAGATATATTTGCCACAGATATAAGAAATGTGTACGAACATTGCCTTTACAATGTAAAGTTATAATTGAAGACTTCCTTCACAAAAATAAATCAATTCGCGCATGTCTTGAAAATACGTCTAGGTCCAGTTTTTTATACTCTGTAGATGCGAATACCTGTGTGGGGGACATTTTAAAGGAAAGGCTGGAGTTAACTAGTGTTTTTAAGAGACCGTTGTTGTAGGACTAAAGAAATATAATATTCATCAATTTATTTTATAGCGGTTAGTAGCGAAAAATGACAAAGATTCACAAATGCTCGGCACTCCTGGCACTCATTCTTCGAACATCGGTAGAATTTACATTGCATTCTTATTAAAATTAGCAATCCGTTAAATGTTTTAGACGAATTTAATAAACGGATTGCTCGTTTTTGGATGATACCGATTTTTTATCACTTTTCAAAGGACTTGTGATCAGAGATGGTTTTCAAAATCAATATATATATATATGAGTATTTATATGACAATTTCACGGGATTCAATAAAAAAATATCGTTAATGATGTGCGATATATATCGCCTTTCTTGTGTACCATGTTTCATTATTTCAATTAGATTAATTAAATCAGAATGTTGTTTATCATGAATGAACTTGCTCATTGATACATTGTAAGCAAGACAACTTCACCGCTCCCTGTCACAAACTCCGGTATATCCTAGTCTCTCAGATTCTGAATGGAGGTAATAATCTTACGAGGCACCAATCAATAGCTAACTTAATCAACGTCCCCGCCTAACGTGACAGGTGAGACACAAAGGTGGCAAGGTCTTTAGTTGTGTGGCCTAAAGCCCGAAGCCTTTCAACTATGAACACTTATCAACATGCCGCCACTCTGTCAGTTGCCTAAACTATCAGTTCATTTACAGATTTAATAGATCAAGGAATATAGTTGAATTTTTGTTAGTGTTTTTAAATCGGCCGTTAAGGTGAAATCTTATAAAATTAGTTATAAAGGTGACTAATGTACATGATTTTTATCAAATGGCCTGTAATTTTTGAAATTGTACTTTGCATAAGAAAAAGATAATTTTGATATTTTAGTGACATCACGAATAATGAATATAAGATTACCTTTATAATACAATGAATAAATGATGATACTGCACCTCACGGTTTTGAAACTGGAATGATTTCAGTTCCACTAAATTATCACGGGCAGCAGCCTACAAGGTGAAAATTGTTAATGATAACCATCCACTGACAGGAAAAGGCAAGAGAAAACGAAGAAAAATTAAGCTAGAAATATTTGCCGATATTTTGTTATTCTTTATCCAATTTTATGAAGTTTTACAGGTTGGCATGTAGTGGCGTCGCTAGTATTGATTTTGTGATTTCGTCTATAGTTTTTTGTTGTTGTTAATACCATACTTACTTTGATATATCCTCCTTCGGCCACCTATAAAGTTTACTATGTCGAACTGTACCGTCGTTTTAATTTTTTTCTATTTTCATTGTTTAAAACTATCGCAAAACAATTAATCTTGCGAAGAATTTATTGTCTTATTTTGTAAAATTTTATTAAAATTTTTCATCAATCTGAAAACCACGTCCTATATTTCCCGTATTGCAAGAACTCGTAGTCTTAAAACAGAACATTAGTTTAAGGAGGTTTCTTTATAAGTCCTGCTGGCTTCCTTTGCCCCTGCCCCGTGTATAGAATCTCCAGAGATAATACCCGGGAGGAGCTATTGTTTGTGCACTGTATTTTAAGGTTTTAGTTTTTACGACCTTTGCGAGCAAAAATGCTAAAAAATATACGAGTATTTGGGTCAAGTAATTTGGAAGTTCTAGATTATTTTTATGTATGAATTGTATTATTGTGAGGAGTTATTTTCTTACCGTTCAGTAGAAAGGAAGGATTATCTGATCTCTGGTGTCTGGAACTGTGGAGCGTAACTACTGTTCTGCAGTCCGTATATCTTTCAATCTTCGGAATCTCACTTATTGATATTTTTTTCAAAGTTTCGACCTAACGTCTACCGCTTTATGTACATACCACATAATGCAATGTCATGTAAGAAAATTGAGCAAAACCTTATATATATATATAGTTATTTTTACAATTATTGGTGTACTATTGAACATACCTATGGAAAACAACCTCACTGGATGATGCAATATTTTATTTAATCTGTTTTATTTACAAAACTGAAAAACGTGCATAAAAATAGCTCTTAGATTAAAATCAAAAAAATATTTTTGAATGCCACTGAAAAGTAAATTCATGATATTAAATAACTGAATTAGTCATTCAAAAACAGGAATCATAAATTAATGGTAGATGTCTAATATTTAATATAATAATTTAAAACCTGGCTTGAAGAAATCAAAGAAGAGGAGTTATGTATCATTTTGAAAGCTTAAAAGAATAAGTTTTTAAATAAAATCTGGTCCACCTCGGGGCAAGAATCCCTAGTGAAAAACGTTCTGAATTACCTTTTAATTTGTTTTGATGAAGATAGAAAAATAATATTTGAAAAAAAAATTAAAACTATATATTTTCTTTTCAATAACACCTATTTTCAACAAAGTGACCAGTTAACTAACGTGATCTTCATCAATATTATATATTGACAAGTCTTGAAGATGAGATATAAAAAAAGGTTTAAAAATATTAAATGCAAACAAATACAACTGGTTTACAAATGGTTCCACAAATTTGAAATTAGAAAAACTGTGGACTGTGCCAACAACAACAAAAATATTTTGTTGGTGTACTTCAGTTATATTTTTATAAAAATAAATTAGTTATAATATATTGTTTTACCACTTTTTTAATATTTAAAAAGTTTTAATAGTCAATTAAATATTAAATATTATTAATAATATCTGTATCTTAATAATTACATTCATAATATTATTAATATAAATTTAAAAATAAAAAAAACATTAATATTTTATTTTTTGTGCTGCTCTATTTTCTTCAAATTATTTATATTAATGGTAAAAATAATTTTTTTTTTTTTAATTTCTAACACAAATAGTATATTTTATAATATATTTGTTTATATATTTTTTTCAATTATTTTTAGTTTAATTAATTACTTATCTACTTAGGTATATTGCTTATTCTGAAAAGTTATTATTCTGAATATTTACATATTAAAAACAGTGGTTAGGAGGAACTGCTGCGCGGCCCGTTTCATGCAAAACTTAACTTTGAATTTGAGGTCAAAATACTGACCTAAACCTAATTATATATATATTTTTTATTAAAGGTTTAGTAAATATCTAGTACGCATACAAATGAGTTTTATTTATGTCTGTTTTACATTATTAAATATAGGCCATTAAAGGATTTGATTTTTCACGATTTTAGAGACATCTTTAACAATTATTTGGGGGCTGGTGATTATAAAAAAAGTTTTACTCCGTCTGCTTTGAAAATTTAATGAAATATAAAATAAAAAAAATTTAAATGAGCATTTTGGTAGACTTTAAATCAAATTAAAAACAAACAATTTACGTTGGAACACAAATTTTCCGTACATGATTTAAAATATCGACCCGAAAAAACCTTTTTTTTTTAATGTTTCGTTTTTATATTTTTATTTACGTAGTCCTATTTACATAGTAAATATGATTTTTTTTTAAATGCGATAAATCCGAAAATAATTTTTAAGTCTGTATAATTTTCTGCCTCTAAAATTATAAAAATTGTTTTTTTATTCATGGCATAATTTTTAATACTTTAAAACCAAAATAAATAAAATCCTTCTCATACGTACTATATATTTACTAACCCTTTCATTAAAAAATATATCATTAAGTTAGGATGGATATTTTGGCTTCAAATCATCCTTTGCTAGTTTAAAAGGGCATTTTTAACCAGCAAAGAGGACATGTATTTTCATAAAATAAAAAAAAAACTGATTCAGAAATCGCAGAACAATTTTTATTGAATAATCACGTCCGGCAATAACGAGCCTTGATCTTTATATGTAGAAATAAAAGTTTTCATATTGAATTTACTGGAACAACTAAAGATTAACAAAAAATAAACAATTAATATATATCGTTAATAAATAAAAGTAATCTATTCGCCACTCCTTAGTATTTTTACGAAATTTAATCAATATATTTCATTAAAGTAATTCCGGGATATACCGAACGCATTTAAATTCGCTAACTTGAATAGCATCATTATAAAACAATTGAGAAACATCTGCCATCATCAAAACGAAGAAAAACAAAATTCAAATATAAGCACCTCTCACAATAAAGAATTGTTAATTTCCAAGTAAATCGGTTTTTACGGAAAATATAAAAAAAAATAATTTTAAACGTCATAAAAAATAGTTATTTTGGTCGTTCGAGATAAATAAACTCACGTAAATAAATGTTACCTAACCACAGTTTGAATATGGTATTAAACTCCGAAATAGCTGTCACAATAATAAAATACATTCATAACATAATAATAACATTGTTAAATTTTATTTAATATAAATTTCAACAGTGTTCCGCAAATAAACCCAATAACATTTAATACTAAACCATTCTACCAAAAGAGCTTATTTTAGAAAATGAATTCACATGTGTGTAATAGATACTTTGAAAAAACATAACTGATGCACATTTCATTACCATTTAACTGACAAAACTAGCAACCAAAAAGTACCTAGAGTAAGTGTCTACGTCTAACACACTGGCAGTGTCATAACCGTCATAACAGTTAATGCTAGCCCGGGGAAAAGTTTCATCCAGTTCTAAGAAGCGGTGTGAACCTTAATCCCATTTAACTTTTACTTCCCGGTGTCGGGTACTCTACTGCAGCTGTGTCGTAGGTGTACCTTGTACTTCCTGATAATGGCTGTTAAATACTGTAATGTTATCTCCTTATTATTATGTTCTCTTGGCTCCAAGGGAGCTAATTATTTTTAATAATAACGGAAGATTGCTTGTTTGATCTTTTTAAAGTTTTTTTTGCTTTAGAAAATGAATGTATGAGTTGTGTAATTATACGAATATTGTTTTGGTAGTTAACGGAAACTATTTGCGTGGAAATGAAAGGTTTTGTGATAAAGGAAAGTTTTTGAAACTGATTCAGACTGATTTACGTAGGATTCATTGATTTAGAAGACGGGAAAAATTGTGGGTATGGACTTAATAAGATTACCCCTTTTCTGTGTTATATTTCAGATGAATATATCTATCAGTTAAATATTTACCACCCTGAAAATTAATCAGGCGTTTACACCTCGGCTGTGCCCGAGTTTAGAAATTCTTTATTTGGAATTTTTTTTCTTTCTTTTTGACATTTGAATTATAGATTAATTCAGAAATTTCAAGCAGAAACAAACTATTAAAATGATATGACGCCAGATGCAAATTTTTCGTCGTACAGGAAGATTAATGGAGTAAAAATGCACTGGATAAATTTCTCTCAACTTCACTTACATGTCGCGTAACTTATCTGTGTTATTTTTAGAGAAGTTACTGGTTCCAATCCAAGTTAGTTTCATAAACATACAGATGGCGAACAGAAGGCTACAATTTTGTTCTTCCTGTCCTTTTTAAAGAAAAGACATTGCCCTTATCCTTACGCTAAAACACTTTATTTCTTAACTGCGGTACCGGTTATCTCAGTTGACAGCTGTAATGTTCGAATGAAATTCTTTAAAAATATCGATATTTAGGCAGTTTCAACAAAAGAAAAACTCAATATTATTGACATTAAATATTATTATTGAGTTATTAAGCAAAAATTATTTAACCGAATTAACAAAAAAGCGATATTTGTAAAGCGCCCATCCCAAAAGTCCTAAATTTCAGATAAAATTGATTAAATTCTTAAATTTATAATAATCTACACGTGTTGAGTATCTGTGATGCATGTATAATTTTAATTAAAACTGTACTAATTAAACCACAAACTCCTTCAAAAAATTAATGTCATTGACATGGGATTGGTACCGCAGTTAATCAAAATGTATTTAATCCTAAGAATAAGGACAATGTCTTATCCTTAAAAAAACGAATACGGCCCGGAAACAGAATAATAAAAAGGAATATTATTTGAAAGAGGAAAATTTATTAACATTATTTTTGGTAATTGCCAAGGGCAATTTTAATGATTAGTGCTTCACAGAATAATTATTTTAAATTGGGTGTTCGATTTACTATTAAAATCGGCTTTTACTAAAATCTACATATAAAAATGAACGATCGTCTGTCTGTCTGTTTGTCCTCGATTTTCTCGATAATTACTTGACCGGTTTCGCTTAAAGTAGCATAGTTTTTTTTATTAGTGCCGGCAAGGTTTAGAGAGTGGTTTTAATGAAATCCAAATATGTATAGCTGTTTCTATAACGTTTTAGAATTGATATGAAAAACATTGAACCCGCCATGTTTTATTTAGATTAGCCCATAGATATACCACTCTGGTTATCCACAGATTACATATTCAAAAGAAAAAAGTTTGTTTGAGAAGAACATTTTCAAAATTGAAAACATTAGTAGGTATCTATCTACTTAACTCTTTTATTTAAATATATTTTTATAAATAAATTTTTGAAAAGAAAGTTGTTCAACCTTTTAATGATGAAATGAAATTGTTTACTAAAGAATTTTTATTTTTCCCTGCTTAGAGATAATAGATTATGGGACCCAAACAACAAGTAAGAATTCACAACTTCATAACTTTATTTATGTATATTTTTTTAAGGATCCGCATGATACTGGGTACACATCAGCTAGTTATTAAATAATCGTAAATTTTTATTTATTCTTAAAATGTTAAACATGCTTTTTAAGTATGCAAATTCCTATAAAGATTTAATATATCCTGACATTAATACACGAGAAGATGAATGTATAACGAACAAAATTTTGTTTTCTCCCATTAAGTTTCAAATAATATAAATTATTACCTTAATTATTCATTTTAATTAAAACCATTCGCACATAAACTATTAATTCCAAGGATATAAAATTAATCGTCAGTTGGCAGATAGAAGATAAAATTAAACCATTCCTAAAACATGGAATATAATATTCCTAGGAAGGCGTGCGATAACTACCAGTTTTTTGGTTCTAGCTAAAAAACTTTAACACATTCAGAGCAAACGTACTGCGTAATCCTGGATTATAGCAATAAAGCTTTTCTATTTAATTAAAACCACATGACACACGGTTTCTTATTTTATGACTTTTATTATTTCTCTGATATTTGCGTGTTGTGTATTCTCCACTCGTTTTATTATTGCGACACGAGTTTAGTATTATTGTTAGAATTTTGTTCTCTAGCTTTGTGTTAAACGATGTCTTTATACAAAAAATATTGTCTGGTTTCAAGTTAGATATAACCTTGAGCAAGTCTAGTTTTGAGGTAAACGCTTAATATGTTAGAAAATTTCAATGGAAACGGATACACTACTTACATTTTACTTAGTTGCAAAATACCGACAGTATCCTGTGAAACTCAAATTAAATGGATGTGTAACCTTGTGGTTCTGACAACGTCTGATAAAGGACGGGGTAACCCCAAGTTATTCAATACCCAACCCAACATTAATTGAGTTTTAGTCGCATTAAGGGTAGAAAATTATATCTACGTACATATACGCTTTTTACATAGAAGACTTACAAAGTGTGAGATATTGCTTAATAAGAAAACTATTACTAAAGTAGGTACTGCCGATTGATTTTCAATTACTGAATAAAGTCCTAAAAAGTTGTCAAAAAATCATTGCGCAATTATTGATGGAAAACTTCTACTATTTCCACTAAGACGTTCAACTCTTCCAATTTCATTGTTAGTCATCCTTATTTACTGTGTTTTGAAAACAAATTCAATCGTTCTGTTGACTAAGAAACGGGTAAGGGGGAGTACACCGCCCCACCTACCCCTGGTGACAGACTAAACCCACCCCAGCAAAAATAGATCCATTTAAATGGTAAGATGATGAATGTTATGTTATACAAATAATATAAATACAAAGGGTATGGTAAGTGGCTACGCGCCTTAATGTCCCATCTCGATCACACACAAAACTGTGAAAATATCAAGTGAAATAAGAGAAGTAATCAAAGTGTGTTTTTAACGGTTGGTGCTGTTCTGGTGGCCTCGGGTTTGTTTTTTTACCTTTTGATTCGGTGTCTGGATAAATTTGGGTTTGGATACCGCAGTTAAGGTCTGTGGCATTTGGAAAAAATATTTTTCCAAGCTCTTATAATTGAGTAAACTTTCGCCAACCTAATGATATCAACCACTGAATGGGTGAGCAAAATGGAAAAGTGGGCACCGCATCGCGTTTCCCGAAGAGTGGCAACCAGATTTGATAATAGAGAGAGATTTATCAACATGAAATATATTAATATTATCTTTTTCTCCGTGCTAATGGAGCGAATGGCTGGAGCGAGTATTTTCCCTTCAAATTTGTGACGGCCGTGATGGAAGCCTAGATTATAGAACTTCGTAGGCTTTGCCGAATTGATAATACTATCATTAAATTCCGATGTCAGTAAAATATCGGGAAACGATTTTTTTACTTTTCAAATAACCTAACGTATGTCTGGTAAAAGTGACAACCATCAGTTGACTCGTGTTAGGTACCTAACTTGTAATTTACTTTTACAAATTATATTATTATGTATACATTTTAAAGACTCAAATTCGTTACTAACAGTTGTAATTACATCTACTTAGAAATAATTTAAATAATCCCTAAAAGGTATTGTTTTTCTTCTGGTGGCGTTTCCTGTTAGAAAATGGCTATAATTAGGGAAATTTTCACCTTATACGGCGCAGCCCGAAAACTGAAGAAGAGACACTAATATTTCCTGAAACATAAGAATTTTTAATAGGAGGATTACGATTTTTTTTATTGAAACGTCAAATATTTTAGATGCAGTACGATAATGTCAAAGAATTTTTGAACAGAGAATCATATTATATCAAATATAATAATGATGTTATTTAGATCGGCAAGTGTTTAACTTTTTATTATTGTGACTGCTGTTTCGGTATTCAAAGCCATTCGAAGTGTGGTTAGGCCATTTAGAGATTATTTATACTCGTATATGTAATTTTTTTATAGTATTTGAAACGATTTATTAATACTATCAGTAAAAACCGATTTACTTACTTATAAATCAATTAGGGTAAATATTGTTCTTTATTCTGTGAGGTTTCTTTACACGTGGTTGAAATTCATTGGACCCACTTTTAATGATCCAAGGTTTTTTTAAAATTGTATGTCATCATCAGGGCAAAGTATATACTAAACAATATTACAAAATTATGGCAGAACATACATAATAAGTGTCACAGTGGGGTTGGCGGCGTGACTAGGCATTAGTAAAGAGTGGGGAATAGATAGAAATTGTGGGAGAGGTGAAAGGAAATATATTTATAATCTGGCTGTAAGATAGGTTTTTTTGATTGTTAATAAAAGACTAATTATTATAAGGGATTTTCTTAATTTCCAACGCTTCTAAATTACCTAAGCGTTTACCTTCGTTTGAGCCCTTTATTAAAATACTAGGGAGTGGAGAATAAATAATTTTTCTTATTTTACTTAATAATGTTATATTTTGATCACTTAGTTCTTTTCTTTATCTCTAGTTGTTCCAGTAATCATTTCAAACACCATAAAAAATTGGGTACGCGTAAATAAAATCATCTAAATAAGTTGTCTCATTGTATCCTAACCACAGTTTAAAAATGACACCGAACGCAGAAAAAACATAAATTCTCATAGTTCTTAAAAGTAGCATTATTAATTTCGGTTTGCTTTAAATCAATTGAAAAAAAAAATAAATCTGTGAATTAAACACAATGACAATAGCAGTGAAAATTTAAAATCAATCTTCTGTTTAATATCACTTAATTTCTAACTTTTACATTTTCGACTAAATATGTAATATCAGAAATAAAACTGAAAAGTGTTTTTTAAAAGTATCTACTTACCTGTAATAAAAAAAATCTCTAAAATTACTGCCTCAATACGTTTTGCGGAAAGATTTAAAGGCCAGAGATAACTCGGTGATATATTGAAGTAATTGGTCACCAAACCTTCTAAAAAAGGGGGAAAGGTAAAAGAATGTGCGTATCCATAATTCACACAGCTTTTCCAGAGAAAGTACCGAAACCCCCGTAGATATTTCATCGCGGCGGCGGATGAACATCCGAGGCGCGCTTTCGTCTATTTATTTTGGTGTTCAAACTCATACAGACGCTAAGTGAACGTAATAATATTTACCATGTTCGAATTCCTTGGATTGATTCCAGCACGGAACCGGGATAAAAATGGACTCTCACAGTCAAAACTATAAACCCAATTACCGA
>JAHDVE020002811.1:0-51487 GCA_022606495.2 Halesus radiatus
AAGAATTTCTTGAAATGTGTGTTTTTGAATGAAAATGTTAAAAAACAAGTAACAAATCCAATTTGGTGGATGTTTGAATGTTATTATTTATGTTTTTATAATTCGCTATCCCTTTTAGTAAAATTACAATTTGTTTACAAGTTACTTGTTTTGTTTTTCCTAAGCTTTTAACTGGGTACCTATCTCAGAATATGTTGACCGGCGGTAACGGGGCACACTTTCAAGTTATGCGGTAGGTAATATTCGAGTAATATCAAGTTTTTTAATAGATATATCGATTAACGCAGAAAAATATTGTATTATTTGTAATTATTAATTTATACATCGGACATATTTATATTTGGCAAGCACGTAAGTGCTGTAATGTGAATTTACGAGGCAATTTGACAGCAAATCAGCAGCTCTTTAAAATGTCCCTGAAATGTGGCTCTGTGCCCTCTGGTTGGAAAAAAGCGGTTATTCATCCTATACCTAAGAAAGGTGACCGCTCCAACCCGGTCAACTACCGCCCCGTAGCGATCACATCAGGTCTGTCCAAGGTGATGGAACGTGTGATCAACGACAAACTGCTCACATACCTCGAGAAGAACAAAATCATTAACGACCACCAGTACGGATTCCGGCGGAACCGCTCGTGCGGTGTTATTCTCTCGTATGTGAAGCATGTTTGGGGGCGGTGCCTAGAACGTTATGGTGAGACTCAAACGGTCTCACTGGACATTTCTAAGGCCTTTGACCGGGTATGGCACTGAGGACTTGTCAACAAACTGCCTTCTTACGGACTTCCCGTTTCCTTGTGTACGTGGATTGCCGATCGATTCAGACGGTTGCTGATGGTTTCATCTCTTCCTCGCATTCAATAAATGCTGGCGTCTGACATTGTTTTAGTTGCACATCAATGACCTCTTGACATGTGCACCAATCCATTGTTACGCGGATGACAGTACAGTCCATGATTGCTTTTTGTTTGACAAGCCCCCAAAGGGCACACAAACTCCAACGGCTCGGAGGGCTTTGAAGCAGAGAATAAACGGTTACCTCGAGAGGGTCTCCACTTGGGGTAAGAATAACCTCGTCGAATTTAATGTTTCAAAGACCCAATCATGTCTGATTACGTCTAAAAGGGATAGAAATGACAATCTAGTCTCCTTTAATGGAAGCAATCTTCCCAACAAGCCCTCCATTGATATGCTTGGTGTAACCTTAAGTGACCAGCTCAGGTATGGGGGCTCCATCGAAACCCGAGTAAAGTTAGCCTCTCAGAAGCTGGGCGTATTGTACAGAGCCCGCAGATACTTTAATAGTACACAACTGCTGACCCTGTACAAATCGCAAGTGCGCCCCACTGTAGAATTTGGCAGCCACCTCTGGTCGGGAGTTCCAAAATATCTGAAAAAAACCCTTGACTCTGTGCAGAAACGGGCGGTCCCTTTGATAGATTCGCCTATCTTAACAAACGGGTTGCAATCTTTGGAGCACAGACGTCAGGTGGGAATGCTGTCCTTGTTCTACCGGTATTTTAATGGAAGATGCTCCGAGGAACTAGCGTCATTGATCCCTTCGGCACCGGTGCATAGTCGGGAAACACGCCCAACATTTGCACACGGTTGACATTTGTCACATGAGAACGGGTCGCTTCTACGATTCGTTCTCGTGTTCAACAGCTCGGCTGTGGAATGATCTGCCGGCCTCTATGTTTCCACCATCCTATAACATGGGTCTCTTCAAGACCCAAGTTCACTCCTTCCTATCCTCTAAAACACCCTCCACATAGCATCCCCAAAGATGATATAGGCCTTGAGGGAAATTATTTCCCTCAGGGTCTCCTGTGTGGAGTAACTGTAAAAAAAAATAAAGATATAATTTCTGAGCTTGTAGAACAGCACCATACTCACCCACCGCTCAAAATACGAGTGTCGATCCACAATTTGGTTGGTGGAATTTTGTGAGTACACACAACTTACAGTAGTCTATTTACAGAATGAGTGGTTCAGTGGCATCAAGAATACCTGGAAAATGCTGCAACAAACATGGGAGGGGAAGGAGAAAAGGCAAGTTTGGGTACCTTATTATTTCCATACATACATAGCATATCCACTGCATGTTACCAAACAGAAGAATTACCCCGGCCAACAGACAATAAGTATTAACTGTTACCAAAGTATCAGTGAATAGTTAAATACCTCAGTGCACTGTCCCTAGCCTGAGGATCTGGCTGCTCCTCCGTGTTACTCCCCCACTCGCAGCTGACCATCTGGCTCAACATATCCTTGCAGTGAGCGTTGTCCGAGTAGAAACGCGTCACAAACTCCGAGATGTCAGGGTAGCAGTCGCTCTCCATCTTCAAGGCTAGCGAGCCTGGAATCAGAAATATGAAGCTTAGAGAAGCGTATTCTTTTTTTTGCTGCTTTGCAACAGAAGAATAATACAATTCCTGATTACCCCCACCCCTTAAAGCAGAATTTTGGTAATTCTTGATGAAATTTTCCACACCTGACGTTCAAAATAAGAGGAAAAGGACTGGGTAGGGGTAGGGGTAGAGGTGGAGGTAGGAGTAACACATCACAACCTCAAAACTTTACTCCAAACCATTTATCACTCCAGGCAAGGCCGGGTACTTCAGCAAGTATTATAATAAAATTGTCATCATACCATCAGTATTGGCTGCATCGACACTTGAGCGAATGTTGGCGATATCCTCATTGGTGCAGAGCAGCTTCTCCAACAGGTACAACTCCCGGCGGTCCAGGGTCCAGAGCAGCTGCCGGATCTTGTGCAGCAGTGTGCGGAAGGGTCGGAACATGTCCGACATTTGATCTGCAATCACAAGTCGAAATGGTAAGAATACAAACATATTATTTCAGTGAAGAATTAGAAGAACATCAGCAATACATTTACTTATTAATCATATACATTTTGCGACTCTTTTTAAGATAAAAAAAAATTTTAGGTGGTGGTCAATTGTCCGGTGGGTACAGTTTTGTATTATTTCACTTCAAGTGCGCTTGGATATAATAAACTTAAAAATAATGATTTACTAATTATATTCAGTAGAATTCCTACATTGCTCCTTACATATTCTATTTACACATCTTAACGGGGAGAGGGACGTCGGAGAGTTATTATTTATCAATTCAAAATAATGATAGTAATATTACGCAATACGATAAATATAATGTTTTTAAATAGAAAAATATTTATTAAATATTTTATAAATTTACATAGGCTTTATCAAAATCCAATTAGAAATATTACATTTTTCTGACCGTTCCATTATATGTTTTACAAAATATTTAAAATACAAATATGATTTTTAAAGTGGAGAAAAGTATGTTTAATAATTTGGCGTTGCGTTTTTGTAAATAAACGTAACCAAAAATTTGTAATCCGCATTACAAAAAAAAAAAAAACAATGTTTTGTAAAACATACAATGGAACGGTCAGAAAAAAGTAATATTTCTGATTAGATTTTGATAAATGCTAAGCCTATGTAAATTTATAAAATATTTATCAAATATTTTTCTATTTAAAAATATTATGTTTATCGTATTGCGTAATAATACTATCATTATTTTGAATTAATAAATAATAACTTCTCTTTTATATAAAACGTAATTTAATATTACTCATTTTAGTATTAAAAAAAGATGATACTGTTTTTGATGTGAATACAAATTTCATAACTGTTGGTAGATAAAATCGCAGTATCTCCATTTCCGTAAGTAAAACACAGTTCGTACGTTGAAGTTACTGCATTTATACTTGTGTTTTAATTTATCTACCTCTACCATCCTGAAATACAATGCTTGAGTAGCAGTCGGACGGATCGAGTTGGAAATTCATGGTCGATATCGACTTGCTTAGTAAAAATGGTCTGCAGTCGATATTACAGCTTCTTCATATTTTTATATTCGGTTTCTACATAATTACTTGCCAACAGTAAAAACAAAGTTAATTTCTGAAAATTGATGCGGGTTTTCAGTTTTGCACAATAGTGCAATTGATGAACTGGTAAAATCCAGAATGTGGAAATTTCTCAAAAAAAATTTGTGGTAGAATGTAAAACACATACATAAGAAAAGAATGTACATAAATAAATAAAATATTAACTTCTTGCCCGGTGAAGAATAGAAGACAGGATTCCATGTCCAGAGGGATATTATTATTTAGGGATTTATTTATTACAATTATAGGAATTTATTACATGTGTTGGATTTAAACAAAAACAAAAAAAAAACACTATGAAGAATTATTATATTAGTTTCAAAGCAGTCAATTTTGTTTTACTTTTTGACCACGTTAATTAATTACAACTTTATTTTTTATTTTTAACTTCTTAATTTACCGTGAAAATTACAGAGAAAATAATTAAATAGAGATGCCCCTAACATGCAAGAGGAAGAAATCAAAATAAAGTAGGCGAGGGACGAGCTAGGCATGTCGCAAATTTAAGTAAAACAGCAAATAAACAAAAAGGTTTGGCTTGTTTACAAAAAAGAATATTTTGTTAGAGGATTTAGTTTGACCCTTTTTATAAATGTTTTGTAATTTGCTTTAGCATACAGGTGCCAAAATGGATGTCATGTGACCTTTGTCTCCAGGCGTCGAAGTCACATTTAGGGCAAGTCTATTAATTCTGACGTCAGTGGTGAAAATAAAGAACTTTAGCATGGTTTATTAAGAAAATATTATGATGTGCAATATGGAATCAAATCCATGGATAAAAAACCTCACGAGATGTTCATAAAAACAAAATCATAAAACTCCATTTAAAAAAAGGGTACCTTATGGTACGGCTGTCGGGACACTGGATTGATACGACAGAAGATCACTTATAAATATAAATAACAAAACCGCAATATCAGCACAAATACAAAATATTACGTAGCGCGTGTGTGATGGTCAAAGGCGAATTCTTTCATTTAAATTTCCGCAAAATCATATTACATTTGTTACGGTCGTGTATGAATGGTAATTTCTTGCTATATCACACACATGATACGATAAGATGCAAAGAGTCAAACAGAAGAGGAATTCAAATATGTAAGTAATATATATTATTACCAGGAGCTTTGTCGATACTGAGCGGTCCATTGGAGAATATGAGCAGACCACTGACGATGGCCAGCCTCGGTATAGCAAACATGAGAGCTGGGTCATAGTCATCCACCTACAACAGATAACAAATTCAATTATTAATTATTTTTATTGAGATTTAAAACCTCATTTTCATATTTAATCATTGTAGAAAATAATATTAACATAACCTAAATGAAACATGAAAACGGAAAAAAATGACAGAAAATAAAAAGATTTCAGTCGCATCTGGGACTCGAACCCAGTTACTTCATACATTATTCTCCATTTTTGCGACTGAAATCTTTTTATTTTCTGTCGTTTTTTCCGTTTTCACGTTTCATTTAGGTTATGTTAATATTATTTTCTACAATGATTAGATAACAAATTAATTATTAAAAAAAATTACATTTTAAATGTACATTAACCGCCCTACCCATACGAACGTACATGATACGGCCGCTATATTATCGCCCGAACGCAACAAGCCGTATCCCATACGTTCAGGTACAAAAAGCTATATCCGAAACCCACAAAACATTAGTATACATCAATTTTGTTCCTGCGTCATCTCGTTTAGTATTACGAGGTCAGCCGAAGCTAACGGATGTGTTTAGGTATTTTCATCTCTCCCATACAAGTTACGTCACTAGTCACACATATTGTCATTGCGAAAACTAAAAAAAAAAAAAAATGTTTTTTTACCTACTTTTTGAGTAATAACCGAAAGGACGGGCGGTTAACATCTCCTCAATTAATAGATTTTGCTGGCAATCACTATACTTTAATAAAATAAGGCATTAAAAGAAATGGGATTCCTTGGTGGATAAAATCACAAGAATGGACTAAAAAAAACTGATTGTTTGCCCCTCTTTAGGTATTTTTCAATGGCACAAAGCTTCATGAAGATGAGAGCCACCAAGAATCGGCGAAACTGGAAACATCTGAGGGAGAAGAAGAAGAGGCAAAAGGTACATTGAAGCTGATATTACCTGGTCTTGATTAAGAAGCCCTATCCTCCTGGCCCTCTGCAGCGTTTCCGAGAAGAGAACGCAGATGTGCTGCTGGACTTCAAATTCTCCGGGGGACTTGACTGGAACCATGGCGGACACGTAGCACAGCTCAAATTCGGCAAACAATCTGAAAATATACAAAAGAAAGGGTAATTACTGAAAGATGAAATATAACTACAATACAATCTCAGTAATCCGCAATCCCAAAACTGGGCAAGTGTCCAATTAGTGAAAGCGGCAGATTATAGTTCATATATACAAAATATGCAAAAAAAAATTAAAAAAAGCCTTCGATAAAAACGGTTTTTATTGTGAAATTTGTATTTGCAACTTAAAGATTTATTTATACTCAAAATCACATAGAGTAGAAAACAAATTTTGCAGTCGATTACCATCGCAGACGGGCATTCAAATTCAGATATTTCAAGTAAATTCGTAAAAAAATACAACATAATATTTCTGCGTAAATCGAAATTTACAGAGCTGGATGCTCGAGTCTAGGCACGTGGCAGAATACTGAATTTGACATAAGAATACTGGCAAATTACAGAGCTTGGTTTTGTGCTTTCAAGTAGCAAAAATTACGGCGGATTATAGTAGTAGTCAGATAATGGAGCGGCGGATACTGAGAGTACTGTTTTATGTTTGACGATCCTTACAAGAATGCTCTTCTAGCTTTCGACACAAACAATGACAACCAAATTATGAATGAAACATACATCATGCCTCTACAAAATTATAATGTAACTTTTATAATTATGTACGTGTGCAAAAAAATACTCCCTTGTCGGCAAATTCTCAAGTGCCAAATGCTTGGTGGAAAGACCGAAAAAAACTGCTATATCGGCAATATTCAATTTTGGGTGATAAACCACCGATGTCAGCAATATTCAATTGCACATTGTTCTGGAAGGCAATTACCATAACTTATAACTATGGCAGAGGACTATATAAAGGAGTCTCCAATCAATTGACTTGCAAATAACGCTTCCAGTTAGTGCATAACACTTTGTACTTTACAATTCAATAATTTTTTATTTTCCTCTGGTAGATTTAAGTGGGTCCTTGACTATACTAGTATTATCTGGGTTTCAACTAGTATTCCAAGCGCCTTGACTTATATTACCTGGACCTTGACAAATATTGTCTGGACCTTGACACAAATCACCTGGATTTTGACTAGTATTATGAGGGCTTTGTCTAGTATTACCGGGGCCTTGACCGGGATTACCAGGGCCTTGACCTTAATAAAGCATCGAACACCTTCCGATTCTCGTGCAGCATCTCGCTATAGCAGGAGACCAGCAAGACACCGTAACTGGTTCAGGTCTAATATTGTCAGGGATTACTAGGGTCTTAAACAGGAATACCAGGGTCTTGACCTTAATAGAGCATTACCTGTCGAATATCTTCAGGCTCTCATGTAGCATCTCGCTGCAGCAGGAAACCAGGGAGGCCCCGTACTGATTGCAACGCAGGCAGTGCTCCCTCAGCAAGGCCCTGACCGTCTCCAGGCTCCGGGTCAGGGCCTTGGCCAGCGGGCGCATGGCCGCTGATTCCTCCTCGCGGTTCATGATGGAGGAGCCAGCTGCTAGGCACTGGAAGGTGAAGAGATTATTTTTGTTTTAGAATGATGTCAAGTGTACTGTTTTTTAAAAATACAATCCAATATAAATTGGTGTAAAAGCAAACCACTGATAGCTCCATTGGAATCTAACCCTCTTTCTCACAAGCCATGTAATACGAGGGTTCCCAAACTGTTAGAGGTTGGAAATTACTTTTCGTCTTAAATTTCACGGTGATCGACTTATAAGAATCTCATAAGAATTTAAGAAAAGTCAAACAGTATTGAAAAAAAGGAGCCTTTACTTTGAACATTAAACCATTTTATTAAGAGATAAGCAGCTTCATAATTGGGATTGACCAAATTTTACTTCGGGATCGACTGGTTGGGCACCCTTGGATGTAATAGAATGAGAGGTTACAATGGAGCTCTCAGCGGCTGGTTGATGTGATTGCAAATGTGTTTTTCTTCATAACTTGACCATTATAGACAATGTTTCATGTTTGATTATTTTTATTTGCTAGCACAAAAAGAGGCTTTTCGGATACACCATTCATGACAATATGACATGAAGGTGACAATGAGAAAAGCAATTCTTGTCACATTGAGCGGTTGTCATAGAGAGTTGTTCGATTGTCAGTAATTTAAATTACAATCTTTTGTCTTCCATAATAATGAGAACATACCTTAATTACACGAGTATTAACCTAAATAATAATCTTTAATCACCTGATTCATAATACATATATATATGACAAACGCTATGCTGTACACACAGGTAGGTGAATCATAAAACTTACTAATGCGATGAAACTGTATGATACCACTGAAAAAGCCCTGTACACATTTCTAGTTTTTTTTTAAATAATTACACTTGACACAGGTTCTGAGAGGATACACGAGGACTTCCTGGGCTGACTTAATAATTATTTAAGTATTAATTGATAAACTAAAGTTCTTAAAAACTTAAGACAAGATTTTTGTGCATAGCGCAAAGGGTAACAATTATTATTTTATAAACAATAATTATTAATCTAAAACACTCATCCAAATTGAAAAAACCTTCCGAGCAAAGATAAATGTCGCCGGCAGGACACGAACCCGCACCCTTCTAATGTCCGGTTAGATACTCTACCTATTAATAAATAATTATTTAAGTAATCATTTTATTTACAAATCAAAAGTGACTGATTAAAAAAATGTAGTATGTAATAATTACCTCTGCTCCGAACCACAGCTGTCCCGCTAGATTGTCCTGAAGAACATCTTCCGGGAACTTGACCCGGAACCCTCGGGCCACCCTCTCACTGCCCAGGAGCTGGTCCATGATCTGCCCGGTGATGTTCAGCACTCGCTCCTGGAATAAGAAGAATGAAAATAAAAGTGACAATAATATACATTAATTTATAATCAGTACTGTGCTGTTTTCATAAAAAATCAACTCAAGAAAGATTTACAATTATCTAATTAAATGATGCCTAACTCCAAAATATAGAAACCAATTTAGTCACTGCTGGTCATAGACATAAACCTAACCTAACAACTACTACACCTCGGCAGCCACCTCTGGTCGGGAGTCCAAAAATATCTGAAAAAAAAAACAGGCAGTTCGTTTGATAGATTCCCCTATCTTAATAAACGGATTGCAATCTTTGGAGCACAGACATCAGGTGGGAATGCTGTCCTCGTTCTACCGGTATTTCAATGGAAGATGCTCTGATGAATTAGCGTCATTGATCCCTTCGGCACTGGTGCACGGTTAGGAAACACGCCAAACATTATTACATGGTTGGCATTTGTCACATGAGAATGGATCGCTTCTACGACTTGTTTCTGTGTTCAATAGCTCGGCTGTGGAATGATCTGCCGGCCTCTGTGTTTCCTCCCTCCTACAACATGGGTCTCTTCAAGACCCAAGTTCACTCCATCCTATCCTCCAAAATACCCTCCACACAGCATCCCCAAAGATGGCAAAAAGCCTTGAGGGAAATTATTTCCTTCAGAAGAATTTAATTCAGCAATAAACATTGCAAGATTCTGCAATGAAAATCTTGGTTGAATGGGAGCTAAGTAATACAGTAGGAGCAATCTAGAGGTAGACCGAAGAAAAGGATTGGAGAAGAAGGGAAAAGCCAAACACTGCAGTGATTACAGCGAGGGTTTAATAGTCTTCTTTACCTGGGCGTGTCGGAGCTGGTTCACCAGGGTCGAGCAGCGTTCTGGGTCCTCGCGCCCATCGAAGGAGTCCAGCTCTGCCGCCACCATGTTGAGGGTCTCGTCTGCGAAAAAGAACTGGGCCAGCAGGGAGCGGTCATCGCGCTGAAACAATCAAATCAAATATATTACTTAATGCCAATGTTATACATACTTTAGGACCCAATGAAAAGGAGGAAATAAGAAACATGTGGATGGTACTGGAAGATTGCTTTGTCACATATAGATTTTTTTTTTTAACATAACACCACTAAGAATCCCGCTGCCCGGAGCCAGTGGAGATATGGCATCCCTCATTTGGATAATGTTGTGGAAGGAATGGGAAAAGGAGAAGCGGAAAAGGAATGTTAGGAAGAAAATATTCAAATCTCATAAAAAGATGAAAAACAAAACTATAATATAAACAACTTGGCGAATTTTGCACTTGTACAGTAATAAAATCTTTTATCAAGGATGCATCATCTTAGGAATATGTGTAAAATAAATGACTCCATTAAACTAATGCGAATTTCACAAGTGCACGGTGATAAGACTCCTTATCAAAGCCGAGTAATCGTTTCATCTCAGTGGCATCATCTTAAAGATGTGGAATAAATGCGACTGTTACACTTTTGTTTTCTTATTCAAAATTCAATCCTTTTTTAGATAAGATGTTATATTCCTAAGTTAAGGAAGTATTGACAAATGCCGCATTGTCCTAAGTTATTATAGTACCCCTCCCACCAACTTCATTTAAATTATGTGATTGCCGCTGTATTCGAAGATTTGCCGAAGGACAAGTACATTTTGATGATATATAATATCTTTTGGCAAATTTCTGAGCCCTCAGTTAAAAAGACCACGAGCCGCCACTGCTTGTAGTCATATTTTTGACTTGTATATTCCTCCATAGTGTTTCAGTTCTTAATGGTGGTCTCTCACTGGGGAAATTCTGAGATTATTTTCCAGTCTGTTTTCTTACTTAGTTTGGATTAAAATATAATATTTCACAGATTAATTCATTTCAATGTGATTGATTGGTGGCTAGCAGTCCGACGGGTTCGATTCTCATAGCCTTTACCATAAACCTCTGAGTTTACAGCATCTTTCATTAAATTAATTAATTAATTACAAAAAAGGGTGATTTATATTTCTTTTGTGGTTTTCCAAGTGACCATTTAAATAAAATCTGTCAAAAAACTATAGAATGTCATGACTACAAGTCCTGGGTATAATGTGTGTCGTCTCCGATAACTCTGGGATTCATGAGGTGGAATGACAAGTCGATGTATCAGTAGTTAGAGTATAAGCAATGGTAGAAATGTTACAAGGTGAGTCTAAAGGAACGAAGAAGGACGAGACAACCATTCATTAGCTTACATGACCCGCTGAGTCATGTTATCTCTTTCATACTCGGTTGTCCCTTTCATACCCTTAGACATATGTTCAACACATATTTCCTGATAAAAATGTTTTGAAAAACGGTTTATTTTAAAGGTCGGAAATAAATCTACTGTTAATCACAAACACAAAGGAAATATGATTCACTGATAATTCTGAAGAGTTAATTAATTAATTAGAGTATTGAAATCAAATTTAATAACTAACAATAAATATTATCAAGTTTCATCAGAAATAAAAACAAAACATACACAGAATAATAATGTTATTAAACGAGTTGAAGACATTATTCATTGTGTTCATTTGTAAACCGGAAAAAAAGGTATTGAATTTAATTCGACAAGCCATTGATCAGCTGCTGGATTCGCTGGCGGCAGGGGCAGTCACGAAAAGGAGATTTCACCAATAAATTAGGGTTGCCACAAACAGAAAAAAAAAATTATACTTTTTTTTTTCAAAATTGTGACAAAAAAAGAACGCGGTTAGGATTATTGGCTAAATTCTGTCAGTAAAAGATTAAAGTTTCTATGAAGCTATAAAAAAAAAGGTTTTTATTCAATAAAAAATAATACGTACAATAAATTGGGATATTTTCATATTGCAAGTAATAACATTTACAAATTGGTTTCATAATATAATATATTATCCTGTCACTACTAAGCATGTGACAAGCTCTTAAATTAGCACCCAAAAATATACACTTTCAAAAATATACACAGGTTTCTGATTCAAGAAATACTACAAATGATCCATCTGTAAATTCTATATGAAATACGTAGTGGAAATTTAAGTAAAACAATCAAAATTGATTTCAATGGTTTTCAAACTGTACCCTTTTCATAGATTTAGGGATGTATATCATAGAATTTAAAGATAACAGTTTGGGGATTTTTGTCTTTTGAAACCTTATACATTTTCCTAATTACCCGCATAGAATTTACAGATAAATTATTAGTGGTATTAATCAAGTTAGCAAACCTGCAAAGTGATGTTAAGGCCCATTTTTGAGTGCTGGCCCCTAAGCAGAAATTCTTATAATAGTGGTACCGGTTACTCTACGTAAACAGTAAATTTCAAAATTAACATTAAAACAAGTACCAGTAAATTTGATATTATTTATGACAAGTAATAAGCAACAATTGTTCAAATTGATAAAGCTCCCAATCATTAGAAACGACTTCGAGATGAGAAACCACTAAATGGTCCGCGATATCGCGTAACTTTAAAATTGATATAACTTGTAATAGGAACCGTTACAACATAATCAACAACTGTCACGAAGGATATTATAACAAGTTATGGTACCCGTTATTACAAAAGTAATAAAAATTAAAAAATACATTCAAAACGAAAGAGTCGAACGATAGGTATTACTAATATCTCGGGTTATTCGTAACCTGGGAATGTGTCTTTCAAAAAAAGAGGTAAAAAATTCATACTCATCTTTCTTTATATTCGTATTCTATTAGCATCGTGGGTAAGTGTGAATAACTTAATAAACCATTGAAAACGAGTTAGTGTTGTGGTAGCCCTGGCAAAAAGCAACCAAAAAAGCAAGCAGGCAATCGGATTTCACTTTCGTCTGGGCAGTGGGCACCTCGCGCCGTTGATTTCACTTTCAGCGGACGGACGAGCAAATAAACCGAATCATTATTATTTACACTATCGATTCCAACCGTTCAAACTGCACTCCAACACTGGGACACGCTTGTTTCTATCAAAAACTACCATATTGTGTTTTCTTGGCAAATTAATAATATTAATGCAAATTATAATTTGTAACTAAGCTTAACGTATTATAATTTCTTTTAAAATACATAAGTAATATATTCAACGCAAGAGTACCGATGGAATCATATTTATCTTCGTGCTATCAGAAGGATGGAGGAATCAACTAAGGGGCGGTATTTCAAGGGCCGATATTTTTAGGGCCGGTATTTCTAGGGCCGGTATTTTTAGGGCCGGTATTTCTAGGACCGGTATTTTTAGGGCCCCATTTCACTGGGATACCAGTGTGGCGCCACCAGTTGCGATACTAAACCAATGAGGTTGTCTAATAATTTTTATTTTGGAGAAAATGTATTATATTTAAAGAGCTAAAACGACAGTAAAATTTTCAACAGAGAAATGTTTACATTCGTCTAGTTGATACAGGGTAGGTTTTCTGACAAGTCTAAGCTTGGAAACAAGTCTAAAAACAGGTGTCAGGCACCAGAGCTTGGAATAAACTCCCGCATAAACTAAGATGATTCAAATAGTCAACAGAATTCACAGCGAAACTCGAAACTCTTCATAAAATCATACGTAAATAAATAAAGTTAAAAACATTGTTTTAGATAATACCCCGTAATACTAAAGTATTTCATTACCTTACAGCTGAAAGTCCGGAAGTTACATTTTTTACGAAATTGAGTTAATAATGCCAATTTCAATATTATATATTATTCACATACCATGAATAATAAAAGCACCGGAGTCGTCCAATTTACCACTTCTAAAATAACCTAGTCTAAAACATCGAACTTTAGTAAAAGTTTAGCCAATTAAAACTTCCAAACTCTCGATTCAACAGTTTTGGAAATGTGACTTTTGAGTTAATAAAACTATCTATAACACAAAAGAAAAAAATAATAATTAAATGCGTACAAATATTGCATTGTAATGTACGTACACGGATAAGATGATACATATGTAACACCCAGAGGCCCCCTCTAAAAAGATGTTACGAATCGGAAATCGTATTGCCAACCGCAAACCGAAACGTGTATTTTACGTAATTTGGTTACATACTGTCCATGTACATATGAAGCTATATTTAATTAAAGCATTTCGGGATTAACTAAAAAATTTCCTTAATAAAACAATAACACCTTGTGTTAATAATAATAATGCCTCGTTGCCCTGGTGATAGCTAACCTCAGATAGGACAGGATACAATGAGAAGAATAAGAAGAATAATAATAATATTTATTTGAAACACACATTATTTTACAGAAATATTTAAGAAGGCTTTGACTGTCCAACTAGGAACAAATCCCGTTTTAGGACAGTCAAATTGATAAGTTTAGTTCATATTAATATACATATACATGAGAGAATATAAAAGAACCCATAAAGTAAATTTAAGAAGAAAAAAAATAAAAAAATAATAATTGTGTTTTTTTAATTTTTTTTAAAGTATTCTGCATTTTTATTTTTTTATTTAATGTACTGTATTGTAGAGTAATAATGAATTATATATGTGATATAATAGTTTTAAAGTATAAAAGTATGATATGCATTTTTAAATTTAATGTGGAGTATTAATGAATTACGTATGAGATGTAAAAGTTTAAGTATAAAGTATAGAATTTTAAAGTATAAAAGTTTAAAGTATGATATGCTTTTATAAATTTACTGTAGGGAAAGAATGAATTATATATGAGATGTAAAATTTGAAAGTAAAAAGAGTAAAAGTTTAAAGTATAAAAAACTAAAGTATGATCAGCATTTTGTAAATTGGTGTAGATTAATAATGAATTACAATTGAGATGTACAAGTTTAAAATATAAAGTATAAAAGTATAAAAAATAAAAGATTAAAGTACGATATGCATTTTTTTTTAAATTTAGTGTAGAGTAAAAATGAATTACATATGAGATGTAACAGTTAAAAGTATAAAGAATATTTGGCTAATTTACATAGCGGTAACTTTGTGAAGTATCACATCAAGGGCGCTAAGGAGTGAGAAAATAGGACCAGGCGCACACGGTTAACTTTTGTCACGGCAGCAGTTTAGTCACTGTTTCAAAATCCATAAAAAGTCACCCTAAGTAACTAACTAACTAACCGGATTTTAGGTAAAACGTTAAAAATTGCTTTCACTGGCTTTAAAATTGCGCCTATTTTCAGAAATTTTGAGATGTATTTCATAATAGAATTTAACGAGTGCGTTTTGAGGATTTTTGTCTTTTGAAAACTTATACATTTTCTTAACTACCCGTAGGATACAATTTACATATAAATCATTAACAATCTGTAAAGTGATGTTTAGGGCCATTTTTGAGTGATGACCCTTAGTATAAAAAAAAACATATAAAAATATCGTTTAAAAAAATATTTATGTTATGGTACCTAGTATATATATATATTTTTTTAATTTCTTAGTTTCTTATTAGTCAAGAAGTGACGAAACACTTAAAAGATACTGTCTCTAAATTTACAGGTTCTTTATACAAATAGAACGGCGTCTTTGCGCCTCACACTTTTCACCGCATGATGGTAGTTTTAAATAATACCTGACCGTTAATGTCAATTGCGTCTTGTGATTTCTGTAGGGAAAAATCTGTTCGTAAAAACCCTACTAAATATCATGTAAGTCTCATCCTCATCATCGGCGAGCATCATCAGCAAGTGGTACCTAGTATAGCTTCACTTTCAATTTATTTGCGATGTAAAAAAAATCTATTTGCTTTGACGAATTGTTAAAATAATCGATCACTTAGAAATTGAAATTTCATTGTATGAAAATTATTCGAGACAGTGGACAGACGGTAATGTGACATAATTGATGGCGTGATGACGGAATTATCTGGGTTTGAATGAATGCGAAGACTCGTCAATACTCAACTGGGAAATTTAAAATGTCCTTTACATAATTTATGCGAAGTCCACAATACCAACGAATATAGACCGTGTAAGCCCATTGAGTGGAATTTTTACTAACCCAGATTAGAAAACCTTCAAGTTTTTACAATTCATTGTATGATCTTGCTAGCTTTACTGGTAGAGGTTTCACAACAAATAAATTCACATTTGACGTACACATTAAGTGTAAATCATTCAAGGTCGGATTTATTCACAGAATATGTAAACCATTCAAGAACCCTCCATCAATTCTAACCCTAAATTAGGAGTAAACTGGATTACGGAAGCACTATTTGGAATCCTCGTTACTGCAAATATGAAAACATCGTGGAATCTGTTGTTCTAAGAATGTTGTCTACATGATCATCTTAGATCATACGACGTACGTCTTAAATACTTCAACTTTAATTCAATTAAAATTAGAAGGCAATTGATTGATTTAGTATGTTTACATAAAATGATTCACGGCCATCTCGATACTAAATTATGTCTTAGCAGTATTGAAATAAATGTACATAATTCCCATTGTTTAAGATGCCATTGCACATTCCACCTGAAGACAATAAAAGAAATAACATTACGTACTTTTATTTTAGCCCTGTCTCAAATGTGTCGACTATATAATATATTACAGTCATTGATATAATAAGAATGTATATAATATGTTAATAATGTGTAAATAGAATATGTTTATGAATAGAATATGAAAGGATCAATGTAGGAATACTACCGAAAGAATTAGTAAATCATTATTTTTGTTGTTGTTGTTGTTGTTGTTTGTTTTGACTTATTTATGTTTATAAACCTCATTATATATTTGGAAAATTGAATATTTATTCAAAATTGAATATTTCTTTCTAGACTTATAAAAAAAAGTCAATAGATGTCTCATATAAATAAAAATCGGATAGGTATATCCGAGACTCTATTCCGATTGCAATTGTGTTCGGGAAGAACTTTGCAATCATCATAAGGATAGCAGCCAATAATATGGGATTTAAAATGGAGGATAATATTGACAAGTCTTGAACTTGAAGTATGATATCGGTGAAGATGGCGTAAATTGAACTGGTCTCATTAGCTAAGTCGATAAAGCGGTTGTTCCGGATAGACAGAGGTCCTGAGTTCGAGCCCCAGATGCAACTGAATGTATAAGAGGATAAATGAATGTGAATGAAGCAAGAAGTGTATGCCAAGATCGAGATGCTTGGCGGTCTGTCCTCTCTGCCTACCCCTCTGGCGAAACGGCGTGAGGGTTAGTTAGTTATGTTTCATATATCATTTTTCGGAATATTTTATGTAATTTATTTATAGCTAGATGAAGTACTCGGCGTTGCCCACGGTCAGGCTTTTTTAATGGTTAGGCGTAAATTTTTGAGGTTGTGATGTGTTACCCCCCACCGCTACCCCTACCCCTGCGAAGTAATTTTCCTCTCATTTTACGAAAGTATCAAAATTCTGCTTTAAGGGGGTGGGAAAGGGGGAAGGAGGTGGTTTTCAGAAATCTCACATAGACAGTAACCTTCCTCTTATTTCGAAAGTCAAGAGTACAAAATTTCATCAAGCTCGGAATAAAACTGTAGATTTATATAAAAGCAAACAAACACCGCCCGCCCGGCAAATTCTTCTTTATTTAACAGATAAATACAGAAATTAGATACGTGTGGTGATCAAGGCTATTTCGCTAGATTAATAAAAATAATTAAAAAAGGATTGCCTAATTGTTAGATACATCACAAAAACGGCGCTATACAAATCATCCAATTATTATTATTATTATTAAGAAAAAGATAATTGGGTTTTTACAACTGGATTGTTCTCCTGTAAGTGAGAACATCTGTAAAAAACCAATATAAATAAATAAAATTTAAAAAAAAACTATTTCAAATAATTATTGTTTTCGCTTTGAAGGAAATTGATTCTTCATTTTCCGGCGTAGTCAGAGTACTAATTCCCGAAGGTCTTCAAAAATTTTCTAACAGAAATGTTTGTGGGATACGGAATAATGCCTGTGTTTGAATTTCTACCCACAAGCGATAAACCAAGGCCGATTTTCGCAATGGCTGAACACCATGAAAACTGTTTTCCATAGTTCTTTAAACCGCGTTTTAAACGTTAAACCAAGGTCTTAACTAAACACCATCGCAATATTTCCGGAAATACACAGTTTTATCTATGTGTAACTCACAAACCATTCGAGATCGAATATAAAACCATAGTCGAACAATAATTTTATTGTATAAATTTGAAGGTTTTTTTCTAATCTAGGTTAGTGAAAAATTACACTCATTCTTAAACTAATGTATGTGTATAGATATTAACTTTAGACCAGAAAATACATTTTTGACTTTCGCTAAAATTATGCGAGTGGTTAGCTCAGGAGTCCTGAAATTTGCACAACATCTTCTGTTCGGAATTTCTAGGTCAACGCAACTGTTTTCAATGTGCAATGTAACATTCTCACCATCTTTATCTTTAATCTGTGCATGTCAAATTAAAGGCTCGATAACGATGAGCTCTTGCGTTATGCAATTTGCACAACATCTTTGGTCCGGAAATTAGAGATCAAAGCAACAATTTTCAGATCACAACCCCAATTTAGCTATAACTATCTTGAGGTATAAATTTTGGACTTCGAAATAACCATTGAACTGAATACAAAAAAATTAAGAAAAGACGCTAAATTGCTTGTTCCAATTTATTCAACTGTTTTCAAAAGATTTAGAAAAAATAGAAAGGAAAAGAGAAAGGAAAAGAAAAGGAAAAAAAATAGTTAAACTAGGGCGAAGCCGGGTAGCAACACTTATTTTATAATACTATTGACGTTGATAATTAACTTTCCTTTTAATACTGGGTATTAATTAACATAATTCGTGCATTAAATCAAAATTAGCCATGTTTATCAAAAGGTTAAATTAAATAATTGTATTAAAAAAATAAAAACCTTTTAGTAAATTCCCTGAGGATTTTAATTCTAAGCAGAAAATTTTCAATAACACATTTTTTTTCGAATATTTCACCGGAAATCCTCGTAATTAACGGGAAAAGTTTGTTGTGAAACAGGGTTCCCAAGAGACATGTTCATTAAAAAACATCATGTCAAAACATAGATATATTATTTTTAATTAGATGGGTAATGAATGGTAAGCGGTACCCCTAGAGACTTTTCGGATATGAAGTAGTGTTTCCTTTCATTAGTCGAATATTTTATAAAAAAAAAATTCAGAGAAGGGGGGAATGGAACACCCAGAGATTTGAAAATTTTACGGATCGTTTTGCAGGTCAAACTGCCGTTTCCATATCGAATTAAGGTCTATTCACATCTACCGGCGCAGTGCTGACACGTACATTGGCAGGCACGACACAGAAGGGAGTTATGACATTACACAGCGCGTGAATGTGTTAACAGATAATATAAGCAACTAATTCTGTCTTGCCTGCCACTTTACGTGTCTGCACTGCGCGGTGCTGGTAGATGTGAATTGAACTTTATGCGTAGGGACCTGAAAATGTGGCGTTATTATTCGACGAAATTCGCGTTACTTTTGTCAAAATTCGCGTTTATGTTGGCAAAATCCGCGTTATTTTATGCGGTATTTGTGAAAATCGGTGTTATTTTGAAGCATTAAAGATGGCGGGGCGGCGTATTTAAAAAAACCCGAAACATGAATGACAGTACGCGGCGTAGTCGGCGTGAATATACTTCGTTAGATTTTACGGCTATTCAAGCATGTCAAAACCATAGGCAAAGCAATATTCAGAATGTATGATATTATCTTCACATTTTAAAATAGCGTGAAAAATCGCGTTATTTGCCGGAAAATATGCGAATTTCGCGTTATTCTTGTGAAAATGGCTAAATTCCCGGTTTTCGAGTAAAAATAATGAATGTCGCGAAATAAAAACGAATTTTGCGTCATCGCAAACGCGAAACCTTCGGGTCTCTAATTATGTGTCATTCAAATTTCCATTGAAGACAACAACTAGGTAGCTACGATAACTTTGGTTTTTGCTCTTATGAGCATGTATCTTTTGGTACTCTTAACGCGTTGTGCTGAATTATACAAGTATACGTAAATAATTCCAGCTTATAAGGTTGTTTACGACTCGATTTATGATACGATGGAGTTTCCATTAAAAATAACAACTAGAAATGCATAAAACTTCTATGTTTATTATTACAATCTATCATCATAAAAGAAATAATCTTCCATTAGGTACACTTATTAATTCTATCTAACGATCAATATCATAACCGAGGCGCATATGGATGAACTTTCATATACATGTTCGTAAAAGATTTAAAGGAGCAAGGATAACCAAACGCTTACCGAATGATGTCATGAATGAACATTTTCCCCTGAAAGTAGTTTTTCTACTGGGGAACAGAGACCACTAAAAAAAAATCACTGTGTTCCATTTTTTTAGACGTAGTGTTTGGGAAGGTAAGGACTGGATAAATAGCAATGAAGGTAGGAACCAACCACATTATCATTTCAGAACCTAACATACGGTATACGCATTTAAAAAAAGACTGCACTAGCCAATATTGGCAAATCACAGTTTAAAATTATCATCATCAAAATTTAAAGCTGGATGAAGAATTCCCCAAAAGTTTTCCACCCTTCCTCCTTTGCATGGGCTTTTTACACACTTTTAGACAATACGTGACGCAATCTTGATAGGTTACTTCATTTTCCCAATGAAATCACGTTGTTAAAATTGCGTAGTACTTTGGTGTCAATCAATTGTCAGCAATTAATTACAGAATAATTAAACAACAACAAAATAATGGTTATCACAGATGCAGAAAAAAAATAATTGCGGATTACATCACCGGCAATAAATAACTAGAAGTTATTGTAAATATTTGTAATAAATAGAGCAGTGATGAACGACCTTTTAAGCCGGAAGGCTAATTTATCCAATTTCAATTTGTTCGCGGGCCGCCGGGGGTAGGGTACACACATCGTGAGATGGTTAACTTTGTAGTCGGTGGTGCCGCTAGTGCAGCTTTTTTTAAAATGTGTATACCGTATGTTAGGTTCTGAAATGATAATGTGGTTGGTTCCCAAACCAAACACTGCGTTTTTAAAAAATGGAACACAGTGAATGTTTTTGAGTGGTCTCTTGTTCCCCAGTAAAAAAAACTACTTTCGGGAAAGCAAGTTCATTCATGATATCATTCGGTAAGTGTTTGGTTATCCTTGCTCCTTTAAACCTTTAATCTATCCAACATTACAATCAACTAAAACCGCATTTATTTTGTTGTCGTTGTTTACAGTCCACACAACAGTTTTACATGTGAAACCCCACAATTTTCGTGTGGGTGCTTGCGTTTATAACATTTGTATAACACCGTAGAAGAATCCTAACAGAACGGTTAAGCAACGCGCCATAGGCAAAAAAAATCTATAAGGTCAAATCAATAAATAAACCATTTTTAACATTCTGAGATATTAAAGAAGATGCAAAAAAAAAAAGTTTGTGGAGATACCCCCCTTTCGTATTTATTTAAACAGAACGTAAACAGAATATTTTGATCATAGCACCCGGAAATCTGAACGATTGCTAATAGATAAGAAATATCAAAACTTACTTCTGTTACTTAATGTTTCAGAAACAATATATGGTCGCGTACCTATCCCTAAAAAGGGAATCCATTCGAAATCATTGATGGCGCGCATAAATTCTTTCCCAGGCTAAAGATCAAACCAATAAATGCTGTTGATTTTAGATCGAAATGTAAAATCCCAAAAAAATATTATTACATTATGTAGATACATTTATTTGGCATATAACACAATAGAAAGTACATAATATTGTATAATAACTAATGACAATTGAAATAAAATTTAAATCTTTACTAGTACTATTATGTCTTGTCAGGTCGATATAAGTTTCCAGCTAGGCAGAGGCGTTCTAAGGAACCAAATGCCCCAGTTATGCGTGGTGTAATATTTTGTAATAGTTATAGCTTTTCTTCAATCTATCTACTAAGTGTGATATGAATACATTTAAATGAGATTATTTAATAATTTTTCAGACTTCCGAAGGTCGCGGGTTCAAATCCCGACATGCGCCAGTAAATTTTATTTCATTAATTTGTGCTGTTTCACAATTAATTCATTTAAAAATAATATATGGTATATTTGCGCACATTCGAGAGTGGAAGATACTCCCAGTATCGCCCTGGTGAAAGACCACCATTCACAATTGAAAGATTGCTTGAAATGGCTTTTAGCGGTGTTGGGTGACCAGATCTGAATAGTCAGGCATTTCCCCACCTTCCCCTCCCCCTTCTCCCCCCCCCCCCTACTTCTCCTCCCCCCCTAATACCTCCAGCCTCACAACATTCCCCAATTAGGGATCCCATAGTCTCACTGGCTTTAGACGGTTGAGAGTAGTTGGGACTCTTGTGTGGTATTCATATAAAAAAAGACCCCTCTACCCAAGCCAAATAACCATTTTGGTTATTATTGGACCGATGTATGACGTTTTGCAGGTTTTAATGTTTATTTCTGGGGGGATTTTCTATTATATAAAGAAGAATGCCCCGGGCGGGCGGTGTGTTTGTTTGTATACAAAAGTACAGTTTTATTCCGAGTTTGATGAAATTTTGCACACTTGACCCACAAAACGAGAGGAAGGTCACTGTCTACATGAGATTTCTCGAAACCACCGCCATCCCCCATTCCCACCTTTAAAGCCAAATTTTGGTACTACGTTCAAAATGAGAGGAAAATTACATGGTAGGGGTAGAAAGTAGGAGTAGGGGTAGGGTTAGAGATTATAAAACTTTACTCCAAAATATTAATAACCCCGGGCAACGCCGGGTAGTTCAGCTAGTATTATATATTTTTGATCCCAGATATATATGTCTCATGATATCTTCTCTAAAATTCATCAAATGTTTACGTATCAAACGTTTTTTTTTAAATATTCAACAATTCTCGTCCCCCCAATGTTGTTGAAAAGTTCGGTTCTTCTTTTTATTCACGAGAATCACCGCAAACTTTTTGAAATTTTATTTAGGCAAGTGGGCCGTACGAAAGGGCCTGCGGGTCGCAGGTTGCGTACCACTGAAATAGATCTATAAACAGAAACATGTATACATAATAATATCGTGAGTGGGGTGATGTGATACGGCAATACGACAACTGCTGAAACTTGGTATCGATGTCAGCTGACAAGTGATTCATCGGGCTCAGTGAATCACTTATCATCTCAGAATATATATAGTCCACACTCTACACAAAGCAAAGGTGCGTAACAATATGACATGCATTGTATTATCTGCCTTGTTGAGTGTGAGTATTATTACGAGGCAGAGGCGTGTTGTCAAATCCAAGCCCCCGGGCAATCTTTTTCACAATTATTATTTACGAAACATTTTTGTAATAACAACGCGAAAGTGAATGGTAGAAGAAGTCGAGGACGCCCGAGGAAGGCGTAGCGCGATCGAGTCAGGGGAAAAACAGAAGAGTATGTATCAATACGAATAAAGCAAGAAGGCGTGCCAAGACAAGCCAAGAGAGTTGTATGGAGGTTCATTGTCTCTGCCTACCCCTGCGGAGAAACGACGTGATGGTTAGTTATTTATTGTTTTTATACGTGACTATCTGAAGTACCCGGAGTTTCCCGGTATTTTTTAATTTTCCTCTTGTTTCGAACGTCAAGTATTCAAAAATTCATCAAAAACTACAAAAATTCTACTTTAAGGATTGAGAAAGGGGGATGGGGGAGATTTTTTAGAAATCTCATGCAGACGGTGACCTTTCTCTTGTTTTGAAAGTCAAGTGTGCAAAATTTCGTCAAACTCGGAATATAACTAGATTTATAAAAAATATACTCGTCCACATACATTCTTCTTTTATATATATATAAATTACCGTACAAGATTCCTAACTCGGAGACATGCGGAATAAGATGCAAAGGAGGAAGGTTGGGAAGTACCTGGCTATTGAGATCTGGTCACTGAACACAACTAAAGCCATTTCGATCAACGTTTCGATTCTAATTTGGGAAAATATACAGTTATAATACACATTTTTACAAATTAAGTTATTACTTAGTTGCATTAACAAGAGACTGTTGGTCTTTCACCAGGGCGATACTGAAATAAATGAAAATGTATACAATTTAATGACAAAAGGCGGAAGTGGTACTTCCAAGGTGGCGAAGATAGATTCGTGGAACAGAATTATTAATAATAATAACAAACATAAGCAGTGGCGGCTCGTGACTTTTAAGTGAGAACAATGCCCCACCTACCATCTGAATCTCGATACAAAAAATTGAAATTTAAAAAAAAAAATTAAAATCATTTTCGGCTTCATCGACATCAATAACGTCGTATTTTTCAATCTTAGCACTCTAGCTCACTCAAAAGTCACGAGCAGCCACTGCACTTAAGTACATTCGGATAACAAATCTGTAAATATACCTAAATATATCTATCTATATATACTAGTATAAAGAAGAGTGTCTGTTGTTGGGTGAGTGGGTTGGTTATTTATACAAATCTACAGTTCTATTACGAGGTTGATGAAATTTTGCACACTTTACTTTCAAAACAAGAGGAAGGTCACTGTCTGAAATGAGATTTCTAAAAACCATAGCATCCCCATTTTCCACTCCATAAAGCAGAATTTCGGAACGTCTTGATGAAATTTTGCACATTTGACGTGAAATTAAGGATAATTACTGGGTAGGGGTAGAGGTGAAGGGGTGGGGTTAACATATCACAAACTCAAAACTTTACTTCAAACCACTCAACGCCGGGTACTTCAGCTAGTATGAAATAAAATTAATGAAATACATACTTACCTACATAGCTATACAAGATGACACAGGCCCCGAGAGAAATTATATTCTTCCGTGTATGTAAAACAAAATAAACATTTTCAAATACCGTTATTCTTTCTCGGGCAAACAAACATTGTGGCCTATTTGGGACCTGACCTAGGAGCCGAAAGGTCTTACGTACATTGATGACGTACAGGGTGTTAAGAGACATACCTGACTTACTTTAACCAGTGATTTCTGACCTTATATGGAGTTTAAAATGTAAATGAAATTTTAGCCTCCGGTGACATATCATAAAAAATCAGTACGTATTTGACAGGTGGGGGTTGAGTGTTTACTCTGCGAGTGATCAATGACAAGTGTAAAATTTTTTTTTGGTAGTATTAGAAAAAAAACAAATAAAAATGTCACCGGAGACCAAAAGTTCATCAACATTTTTTTCTCCAAATCAATGGTTAATAAGTCAGGTATGTCTCACCCCACACATTTTCTATCGCGCCATGGACAGTAGTGGTGTTGTTAGAAAAACCGTAACTTGCCTCCTTCTAAATCTTATATTATGTTTTATGCACAGATAAAATAATACATAGAGATGCCCTAACACGTAAGGGGAAGAAACAAAAATAAGAGGGCCGGGGGTAAGCTAAGTGCGCCGCCAATTTAAGTAAAACGGCAACTAATTAAAAAGGTTCGGCTTGTTTACGAAAAAGGTTTTGTAGATTAATTTATATTATTTAGTTTAACCCTTTTTTGTAATTTGCTTACCGTAGTCAAAACCGCGTGAAACAAAACGTGGACGATAGTGAACCAAAGCTGGTCCCAAAATGGGTGTCACGTGACCTTTGCATCCAGCCGTCGAAGTCGAACTTAGGGCAAGTCTATTAATTTTAACGTCAGTAGTTTTATGTTTATTATACCTTATGGTGTTATTAGAAATGTTATAAAAAGGCTTTTTTTCGATATCTTATTTTACGTTTCATGTTCTATTTCCCTTATTTAGTTTTTATTATTTAGCCTTTCTATCAAGCATTGATTGGCGTGCAGTTCATGAATACTAACAATCTGTGCCTACCCTAATAAAAACGTGCCTACCATGAAAAGATTAAAATATATAAAAAAAAATAAATAAAAATAAGTGAATAAATAAATAAAACAACAACAACAGCACACATACATAATCAAAAGATTTTTTTTTCCATGAATTTGGTAAGAACTTGAACGTCTATTTATTCGGTTGACTACAACAATAAGTGGAAAATGATAACAAAATTGCCATTTTCAAATACTCAATTCGTACCAAAACTACACGCAGAATACCCTGGGTTATAGGGCAATGCACGCCACTGCTGTCAGGTGATAACCTGCTAAACAAACTAAAACCTATGCATCCTGTCAACATTTTTAACCGGATTATTAACACTTACGTACTTCCCAATGTTCCAAAACAAACAATAAAATAAAACAAAAAAAAGCCGTATAAGATTTATTTGAACGCTAAATTTGGTACTTATCTTGCAAAATTTACATTGATGTACGTATTAATTAATTCGTGTAATTAATATATATATACATATTTGAACAAGATTTTTTAAGCCCACCTTAGCCTATGCATTGTGGGTATAAGATTAAACATACAATTTTTAATGCATAAATATCTTACTTATCTTTTCGAGTAGAACCGTATCTTATCTTCGCTATCAGCGGGTTACAATGTTAGGTGATACATAAAACGACTATACTTTTTAAACAATACAGGTAACTATGTTATTGCTAAAACTCAAATTAACCATGAACATCTATTCACATCTATCGGCACCGCACAGTGCAGACACGTTCAGCGGTAGGCACGGCACAAAAGGCAGTATTCACGTTACACCGTGCGTGAATGTGATCATAGATAATTAAAACAACCAATATTGCCAAACAATTTATTTCAATATTTAAAAGCATTACGTGCAAAAAACATTTTTTTTTTGCTAAAATATTTTATTAACGCCATTTGTAAAACGCTTAAAACGGAAAATTTGTTCGTTTGTCTGAACGTTTGTTTAGGCATCTTGAATTTGGACAGGTTTTTCTGTCTGAAATTTCTACGGCAAAGCAATAAGTATTTTCAGATCGCTACTAAATTTCCATCATGAGCTATGGAGCGTTGAAACATTCATTGCCGTCAAAAACTAAGATTGCGGTTTTTTAGGCCTTCTGGGAAATAATTTCCCTCAAGGCCAATATCATCTTTGGGGATGCTGTGTGGAGGGTCTTTTAGATAGGAAGGAGTGAACCTGTTGTAGGAGGGAGGACACAGAGGCCGGCAGATCATTCCACAGGCGAGCTGTTGAACACAAGAACGAGTCGTAGAAGCGACGCGTCCTCATGTGGCAAATGTCAACAGTGTGCAAATGTCGGGCGCGCGTTTGGCGATCAATGACGCTAGTTCCTAAGAGCATCATCAATTAAAATACCGGTAGAACAAGGACAGCATTTCCACCTGACATCTGTGCTCCAAAGATTGCCATCCGTTTGTTTGGACCGCCCGTTTCTGCACAGAGTCGAGATCTGAACAGTCAGCAAATCTCTACCTTTTCCCAGCAAGAAAGGCTAAGTAATTGATTATTTTAAATTTTGAAGTATAGGCCGTGAACAAAAAATCATATTTGGTATGTAAATACGATTACATAAATACAAATATAAAAACAAAACATTAAAAAAATAACGTTTTTTCGGGTCGATGTTTTAAATTATGTACGGCAAATTTGTGTCCCAACGAAAATTTAATTTATTTAATTTAATTAAGTCCACCATAATTGCTTTTTTTAAATATTTTATGTATTTTATATTTCATTATATTTTCAAAGCTAATTTTATTTAAATCACCGTTTCAAAAATCAATTCATTCAATGGCCTATATTTCATAATGTAAAACAAAAATAAATAAATTACTTCTAATCCGTACTAGATATTTACTATACCTTTTAATGAAAAAAAAAGATCATTAGGTTTAGGTGCGTATTTTGGCCTCAAATCCAAAATTAAGTTTTGTATGAAACAGCCCGCGCAGCCCCGTTCCTCTTAAGTTCGAAGAGGAAGTTCCGCGAATACTTCAACGAATCGAACGGGAATTCAAAGGTTGCAAAACGCGCCACAAACGCGTTGATAAATCTATTATTTTCCCTGAAGACGACGGCGATGATTATTAGTATTACTGTGGCAGCGTCATCTCACACCCGCGGAACTAATTCCGGAAAGACATTGATTATTTATTATTAGCGAAAGTTTAAAGAAAATGCTGTAACGAGTTACGATAGACAAGGCGGCGCGGATATATTTGCTTGGGGAAAATTGGCTAGGAAATGTTAACTTTAAATATAATAATAATAATTGTATGATTTGTATAGCGCCGTTTTTGTGAAAAATCGTCTCAAGGGCGCTGTACAAACATTACTTCCTATTCTTTACCTAATTATGTACAAACAGATACAGAAAAACATATTTACCTACATCTCGTGAAAGGATTAACTAACTAGGTATTACGCCTTATCCAGCAGAGATAGTTAGAGAGGATGGAACGCCACGCTTCCCTGTTTTGGGAAAACTCTATGCTTCTTTTGAATTGACCAATACATACATACTATTCTGTTATGCTGACTCTTAAAATATTCTAGAAGTAAAAGATAATTTTTTTTTCAAATGCTCGATTAGAAATAATACAAATGTGCGTTTTAGTTGTGGTATTTTACTTTTATCGTCAGGCCACTCTTCACCCTGGGGGGCTGCAACCCAAAACTTAACGAAATAATCTACAATTATTCCAAATACTATTTAGGACGATTCACAAACGATGAAGCCATGTTTTTTTTTTAAACTCGAAAAAATACATCTATGAACGAACGCTAAGGTATTTAACGGATGTTCCTGTTTTTTGATTGGGAAAAGTGTGTTTAGTTTAATTAAACACAATAGTACATTATCAAAAATATTTCAAAATCGTCAAAAAGCTAAAAATATTACCTAATATGCCACTAAATAATGTCAGTTTTTTTACATTTTGACATGAATATATTTTTAATGCAAATTTTTAACGAATGAATAGACTTGCCTTAACGTACGATTTCGACGGCTGGAGGGCAAAGGTCACATGACACCCATTTTGGCACGAGCCTAGTTGTCTGCCGTCCACGTTTGTTTCGAGTATTTTTTATTGCGGTAAGCAAATTATAAAACATTTATAAAAGAGTCTAACAAAATATTCGGTTTTTGTAAAAAAGCCGAGCCTTTTTCTCATTTGCTGTCTTATTTCAATTGGCGGCACGCCTCTCCTTATTTGGATTTCTTCCCCTTGCGTGTTAGGGCATCTCTATGCATTATTTGATCTTTGGCTGATACCTACACGGCGAACCACCGGTTAAGTAAGAAGCACCGATCTAAACTTAAATGCTTCATGAGAAATGAGTAGCAGATCTTGTGTTGTGATGGGTTTCACACAACGCTGTTGTAAATTAATTGTAAAAACCGTTTGTTATTGAAAAACCCACATTGAAGCAGCTCGATGACTTTACGTGGAACACAGATACTCGGAATTGTTTCTGAATGGCCCAAGAATACTGCGAAACATTTATTTAGTACCCGCTTCCAATGACTGGTCTTTCGTGTTTTTAAAATACAACATCAGTCTTTCACGGAAATCGGACTTATAGTGAAATTAATTAGAGAATTTCCGTTGTGTAGCAGAATCCGCACTCGAGTAAGAAGTATGAATTTAAAAAAAAACTTTTATGTCGACTATCATAATATGATGTAAACAGAGATCTGGTGTTCTCTCTTTTTAAAACGCATGTTTTAATGAAATGAAAAATGGAGTAGAACAGTTATTATGAGGACAGTCATTTAGTTCCCAATACGGAACAACTAGAATCGACATGTTAAGAATAAAAAAATCGTCAATATTTTAATTCTATTTTGATAACATTACAGATTTTATAATCTAATTCGTTATAACTGTACCGTTTGTAGTGTATATGCAATACAAAAAACACTGTAAATGCGTTATGTGACATAAAAACAGATCGATTTATTGATCAGACTTATTAAGGAAGTACGTAGCTCTCCCGCATGCGAGTTAAAAAAATAAATTTGTGCGGCCAGCTCGACAATACAGGAGATTATGATGACCTCGAGAGTGTGCCTCTAGTACAAATAAATATATTTGAGGCAGAATCTCACTGTTTCCGTTTAATAAAAGAAAAAAATATTTAACTAGATAAATACACCTCTACGTGTCTCTGAGGAATTCTAAGTGATAACTAACTGACTAAAACTAACTAACTAACCAACCATCACGCCGTTTCCCCGGAGGGGTAGGCAGAGAGGACGAACTGCCAAACAACTCGATCTTGGCATACACTTCTTGCTTCATTCACTTTCATTATTAATTATCATATCCAAAATATAGATATCGTCCGCTGAGACGCAAAAATAAAAAAAATCTTACAAATTTAAACTACTAGTCAAACGATTCTTATATTTTGCGGTAAATATATTTCTGTACCTGTCTGTGATTCCAATTTTATTTTATGTAGGAGGTATTCTCCCACAGCCTTCCAAAAGGTTAAAAAAAAATCTGCATAAATTCGTTATCCCTGACCTGCCAACAATATTACAAATAACACGATACATTTTCTACGATTTCACAGGATATATTTATGTACATTTTCAGGAAAATATCCATTATAATCCAGAAGGCATAAATAGTGATAATCTATGCGTCATTTTATTTCGCATTTAAACTCAACAGGAAAAATAATTGAAATTGAATATTAATTTACTGTTATTCTAATAGATGATATATTATAAGATGGCGAGTAAGAAAAATAATAAATATACGGGAAAATACGAGTAAGTAGTGTAAGTACCGCAGTGTTTATGATACCTTGGTAGATAGTATATACTATTCGCCGTCTGTGTGACATCTTATGTGATACCACACGCGAGTCCAACTGTTAGAACCTGTGACGGTTTTTTCTAAAGTGCGTTCGTGCAGCGACACATAAAAAGATAGTGTAATAAGATAAAAACCAGTATTATAATTTCACCACACTTAAAAACAGCACGATATTAAAATTCCGTACTAAAAAAGCCCATTAATACTGATCGAGAGCGAGTCCGAAATTAATCCAATACGTGCGTTCTGAATTCAGCGTTTATGGGGCTTTCTGTTCTAAGAAAGATTTAATACAATCTCATGCTCATGGCGCTTCAGTGGCAGACCGTGGAAGCGTGAAAATCTTTAGGAATCTGTTATACTATGCGATTATGAGATACGTTAACACCAAATTTACATTATTTTGCAAAAATCAATAGATATTTTTCTGTGATCATTGTGCTTTAGGTTGTTATTAAAAATAAGTTAATAACTGAAGGTGTTCTTCTTTTTATCTTTTTTAGATTAAAAAAACGTTTAGTTTCCTGTGTAAATTGTGATTTTCATGCAAAAACATTTGTTTTATAACCTACGACATTATATTTTTCATTAGACGCAGACGCTTTAATGAATCACTAAATTGTATGTTGTTGCTAGGTCGCTAATCTCTGTGCGGTGATATATTCGTATGATAAAATTAATTTAGACCTAGGGAAAAAAAATAAATTATTATTATGGAAAAAAGCAGACATAGGATTTACAGATAAGGGAATTTTTTCAATCTTTTATAATCTTCGATTGAACTTCCAATGGGATAGGCCAGAAACCACCACTGGTTAGAGCCAGTGGGACTAAGGCGACACTGGTGAATGAGGGGAGAAGGAGCAAGGATTGCGAAAGCATAGATAGCACACAGACCTGGTTACTGAACAACGTCGAAGCCATTACAAATAACGTTTCACTTCGCGTGGACAAGCAAAACCATATTTATTAAATATGATATGACATAAATAAAGGGTATCTGCCCATCGTTCCAGTGTGAAAAATATCTCACTCTGGTGGGAGACCACCCATCAAAAATTAAACGTTGCTAGAAATGCCTTCAGCTATGTTTAGTGGCCAGATCTGAATAGCTGTCGATATCTCGACCTTTCCCTTCTACTTCTACGTCCTTCAATCTTACAACAATTAAAAATGGCCCCAAATAGGTTGCTAACTCAAGCAACACCACAAATGATTTATTTAATGACAACAATCCTCAATCTGACTAACTAACTAACCATCACGCCGTTTCTCCGGAGGGGTAGGCAGAGAGGACGGACCGCCAAACAACTCGATCTTGGCATACACTTCTTGCTTCATTCACTTTCATTATTAATTATCATATTTAAAATATAGATATCGACCGTTGAGACGCAAAAATAAAAAAAACTTACAAATTTAAACTACTAGTCAAACGATTCTTATATTTTGCCGTAAATATATTTCTGTACCTGTCTGTGATTCCGATTTTTTTTTTATGTAGGAGCAATTCTCCCACAGTCTTCCAAAAGGTTAAAAAAACAATCTGCATAAATTCGTTATCCCTGACCTGCCAACAATATTACAAATAACACGATACACTTTATACGATTTCACAGGATATATTTATGTACATTTTCAGGAAAATATCCATTATAATCCAGAAGGCATAAATAGTGATAATCTATGCGTCATTTTATTTCGCATTTAAATTCAACAGGAAAAATAATTGAAATTGAATATTAATTTACTGTTATTCTAATAGATGATATATTATAAGATGGCGACTAAGAAAAATAATAAATATACGGGAAAATACGAGTAAGTACCGCAGTGTTTATGATACCTTGGTAGATAGTAGATACTATTCGCCGTCTGTGTGACATCTTATGTGATACCACACAAAAGTCCAACTGTTAGAACCTGTGACGGTTTTTTCTAAAGTGCGTTCGTGCAGCGACACATAAAAAGATAGTGTAATAAGATAAAAACCTGTATTATAATTTCACCACACTTAAAAACAGCACGATATTAAAATTCCGCACTAAAAAAGCCCATTAATACTGATCGAGAGCGAGTCCGAAATTAATCCAATACGTGCGTTCTGAATTCAGCGTTTATGGGACTTTCTGTTCTAAGAAAGATTTAATACAATCTCATGCTCATGGCGCTTCAGTGGTAGACCGTGGAAGCGTGAAAATCTTTAGGAATCTGTTATACTATGCGATTATGAGATACGTTAACACCAAATTTACATTATTTTGCAAAAATCAATAGATATTTTTCTGTGATCATTGTGCTTTAGGCTGTTATTAAAAATAAGTTAATAACTGAAGGTGTTCTTCTTTTTATCTTTTTTAGATTAAAAAAAACGTTTAGTTTCCTGTGTAAATTGTGATTTTCATGCAAAAACATTGTTTTATAACCTACGACATTATATTTTTCATTAGACGCAGACGCTTTAATGAATCACTAAATTGTATGTTGTTGCTAGGTCGCTAATCTCTGTGCGGTGATATATTCGTATGATAAAATTAATTTAGACCTAGGGAAAAAAAACGAAGTATTATTATGGAAAAAAGCTGACATAGGATTTACAGATAAGGGAATTTTATCTACCTTTTATAATCTTCGATTGAACTTCCAATGGGATAGGCCAGAAACCACCACTGGTTAGAGCCAGTGGGAGTAAGGCAACACTGGTGAATGAGGGGAGAAGGAGCAAGGATTGCGAGAGCATAGATAGCACACAGACCTGGTTACTGAACAACGTCGAAGCCATTACAAATAACGTTTCACTTCGCGTGGACAAGCAAAACCATATTTATTAAATATGATATGACATAAATAAAGGGTATCTGCCCATCGTTCCAGTGTGAAAAATATCTCACCCTGGTGGGAGACCACCCATCAAAAATTAAACGTTGCTAGAAATGCCTTCAGCTATGTTTAGTGGCCAGATCTGAATAGCTGTCGATATCTCGACCTTTCCCTTCTACTTCTACGTCCTTCAATCTTACAACAATTAAAAATGGCCCCAAATAGGTTGCTAACTCAAGCAACACCACAAATGATTTATTTAATGACAACAATCCTCAATCTGACTAACTAACTAACCATCACGCCGTTTCTCCGGAGGGGTAGGCAGAGAGGACGGACCGCCAAACAACTCGATCTTGGCACACACTTCTTGGTTCATTCACTCTCATACATTCTCTTCTGTTATTCCGACTTCTGACATGGCCCGACTCAAGTATTTGATTCACTTGATAGTGACATGTCTTCCTCGGTCGTCCCCGGCTTCTTCTACCATTCACATTCGCGTCACATATTCTCCTTACACTCCTTTCTTCACTCATTCGCTCTGCATGCCCAAACCATCTAAGCGTCCCTTTCTTAATCTCATCAATCTGTAATCCAAAAATTCAATGAAATACATCCTAAAATGTAATAAAATTAATTTTAAACGTTTTACCTAAAATTCCAGTATGTGTTTCATACAGAATTTAAAAAATTACAGTTTGAGAATTATTGTCTTTTGAAACCTTATGCATTTCACTAATTACCCGTATAGAATTTGTAGATAAATCACTCGTAGTAATTATTGAGTATTTTTAACCTTCACTTACTTCACTATCACTTGTCAAAGGATGCTATACCCAGATACCCACTGCCCATTGATATAAAACTTACCCGGCGGCATTAAAAAATATTAATTGACACACCTACAAAGAGTTCATAACCTATTTATGGTTAATAATGGCAAAGTTTTTAATACTAGCTATAATTCCAAGATCCATACAGATATCAAACGATTTTAATACAGTATTTTTTATCAGAATTTACGTACCGATAACCTCAGCAACACAAGAGCGTTTGCGGTTACCGTTGATAGTCAAATTTAAAAATAATAAATACGCAGTCGCATTAGTAATAAAATAATGGATTACACTGCCAAAATCATGAAAAAACCAACAAATTAACATTCTATAAGTATTTTTCTTTACTTTCTAAACTATTTAAATTAGTACCATCTTTGAACGCGTATTACATTTCGTTTACCTTTATTAGAAACGATTGCGCACCGTTTCATAAAAAACTTAATTTTAGATTTCGTTCAAATTTTACGAATTGGATCCCATTAAATCAAAAGTGCGATGTTGTTTTTTTTCCAATAAAAAGTAATTTATGCTACCAAAATTGGGGCCGGTATTTCAGTTGCTTTTTAAGATTGGCTCAAGAGATATTTACGTTCGTCAAGTTATCGGGTAGGAATCCTGACAACCCAATCCGACTCATGACATTCCCTAGTATACTGAAAACCGGCCGAATGCCTCTGTGAGTCGTCCCATCAATTCAATGTGACTTTTCCCGATGTGGGGTAGCTCGAATGCGCCCTCTTAACTCTTGTATAGCACAGTTATTACTTGAATTTTTATTGATTGTGACATAAAATCTAATATATAAATTTCGAGTACATTATGTATGTTTGTTTTATCATTACGCATTATCTCAGCACTGGAGTGGATTACGGGGCCGAATTAAAGACAGTAAAATGTAGTTTTTTAACATTAACAATGCGGTATACTTTGACTTGACCTCCGAGGTCACCGGAGGATCAAAACGTTAAATTTATGTTAAAAACGAATTGTACCTATTGGGAACAAAACGGAACATTCGACTTCAGTTGCAAAACGTTCAAATATCACCCCAATGCTATTTTGTTTTGTTCTACGATATAAGTTCCAAAAAATTGTTTAATTTTTTTTAAACATGTGTGGACAACTCATGGATCTTTGGAGCAAGTGGATGAGTTTGTGTATTTGGGGAGTATGTTTATGAGAGGTGTAAATGCTGATAAATATATTGAATAACGGTGTGGTTAAAGGGGTAGGGTAGGGGTAGGGTAGGGGTAGGGGTGGCTGTAAGGGTAGTTATAACAATGTTCTTAACGATAATATTATTTCTACCTTAAAATTACACCTAGTTACTAGAATTCACAACCCAAAAACTTTACTCTAAACTATTCATAACCCAAGACCGGGTACATGTCAGCTATCATAAAAGTGGTTAGATAAGATTTTGCCAAACATATTTGGCGACAGCTGCGGCGAGGAATTAAAAATGAAATAAAACAAATTCGAACGAGGGTGGTGGTATGCGGGTAATTTAATGTGTTACCTTTGTTGTTCAATACAGCACTAAAAACGAGATTTTTTTTTCGAGTTCGCGTGCAGGCCGCATGCTTCAACGGCAGGTGTTCGCACCTTTGATTGGAAACATGTAGAAATTACAGCACGGCGAAGTGACCGTATGAGAATGTTACCAAAACTGGAGCTCCGAAATTAACACAATTTAAAAACTAACTGTTTTTTTCGAAATCGTGAACGGTGGACCGGTAGAATGAGGCAAATATTTAGTTTAAAACCGCTAAAGATATTTCCACAATCGACCAGTTTTGGAAGAATTCTACCTTCGTCAGGACGAGCGTGCCTTTTACGAACAACAGTCTATAATGGTATGTAACACGTAGCCAGTAGCAAGGACAGTGCTAAGTGGTAACTAAATCACTGTTCCGAAAAAATGTGATATATGCCGTCCACACGTGTAATTAACAAAGTGATTAAGTAAACTCTCGTATATTTGTAGTAAAACATGATTGCGTGCATGTCCACCGAACTGCGCAGCGGGTGGAGGGGACTAAAACTGAAAAAACAGAAAAGATTCTAACTGGGTCAACTAAATTGCTTCTTAACGCATTGTCTGAACGCGGGCAGTGACTAAAGATTAACTAAATGATTTAGATGCCACTGTCCTTGCTATTGGCTATGTGCAACATAGACATTATGGCCGCTTTTAAGACAGCGGTACGTGGTAACTGAACGAATGTCCTAAAAAAGTGGCCACTTACCATTAAACGCACTGTTTATACGCGTGAAGTCACTTAAAATTCAAAACAGTTTGTTTACCTTTTACCAATATCCACGTGTAAACAGGCCATTATGTCCTACCTCTTTACATAAAAAAACATATTTTCTGATAGCGGAAACTGCGAATACAAATTTCTTTTCAAAAGATTTTTTGAATTAAATAAGATATTTAATTCAAACAATTAAAATATGGCCGTAGTGGAAGATGTGAAATCATAGTATCGCCCAGGTGAGTTAGCTATGTCTAGTTAATTGATGTTAAAATTCTTTCAGCCGTCATCTATTCGCACTTCTTCCTTTCATCACAAAACATAAATAAGTAACTAACCACCACGCCGTTTCCCCGCAGGGGTAGGCAGAGAGGACGGACCGCCAAACAACTCGATCTTGGCATACACTTCTTGCTTCATTCACTTTCATACAACGTCTCATACATTCTCTTCTGTTATTCTGACTTCTGACATGGCCCGGCTCAAGTATGTCTTCCTCGGACGTCACCGGCTTCTTCTTCCATTCACATTCGCGTCATATATTCTCGTACACTCCTTTCTTCATTCATTCGCTCTACATGCCCGAACCATATAAGCGTCGCTTTCTTAATCTTGCTAATTACGCATACATCAGCCTTGCATTCTAATATTTGAAAATAAAACTTATTTATAATTTTTAGAGTGAAAGCGCTAGAAACCTGGGTTTTCTTGAAAACATTTTTATAGCAAAACGAATATCAAAGAAATTCGTTGAAATATTGCAGTCATTGTGAATTTTTAATCAAAACAGATTAATTTGTTACATACGTTACATATCTCTTTCATCATCGTGGAGAGGACACGCCATTATGCGGAATCTCTCCTTTCATTCCTTATTCACGAGTAAATAATAATATTCTTGTATGAGGTTAGTTTTAGCCAGGGGACGAAAGGTGCAGCGGAGGTCCAAACAACCTAACATCTGGTCCAGATGTTCGTTGTTTAGATTGTTGGTCTGATGTGCTCTTTTTATACGTACACCCACCGGCCACCGAGCGTGCTTTTGGCAAGGAATTTATTAAGGTATCTTTATGTTAAATCGACCCAGTTTACCTCTTTGTGATGACTTTAAACCCGTAATTCAATCACAAAATAACTTTTTGAATTAGTAAATATAAATCGTACTGGAACTGTCTCTAAACAGATGCAGAAGTTTATAAGTCAGTTATTCGCTATAGTTTTTGCTCCTCTGGAAGGATACCTCGTTGGAATTAAGTGTACTTAAGGCCATCCACCGGTTAAAATTTTAACGAAATCACGCGCACCTTATGCAGGTGGCGACAAGGTTGAAAATCCCGCTGTACATCGGCAGCATGTTTCGATTTCGGCAAAAAAAACATCACCGAAATGCGTGTTTTATTCTATTCTGTAAAGCTCAGGCATAATTATTAAAATGTTTTACGGTCATATTCTAAAAAACTTAATTTATCACAATGAACAATACGAAAATATGGGAAAAAGAGTTCATGAGTAGGAGATTTTGCGCTTTAAACATTTTTTTAATGTCTCATACTTTATTTTTTTCTAAGCTTATAAAAAGACATACCAAAAAAATGGACGGTTAAATAAAAGGCCAAAGTGTGATTGCAGTATTTAATTCAATTATCTATGATATTTCTAGGCCAACAAATTCTCAAACCGAAAACACACGATTTTGCATTACTTCCCATTGCACCGGCTTAAGTGTATAATGAATTTATTTACTATTTTATACGCCCATAAATTTGTTTGCATTATAAAAAGTGGTTACATTTTTCAAAGAAGTGCTAGTAATACAAACTGAATGAACAAATATTTTCTTCAAAATATTTGTATTCACTTTGAGGCATCATTATTAATAAATTAATAAAAATACCTTGTAAACATCACTTTCTTCATATATAAATATCAACATGTTTAGAAAAGGGAGCTTTCCTCATCAGGACACACAGAATACCGAAAAATAATAATATCAAGCATAGAAAAATGAAAAACGTAACACAATAAAGTAAAAATAGACAGATTATAAACATAAAGAAAAAGTGATTAAAGTAGGTAAGCAATTAATAACAAATATTTACTTACGGAGTAAAACAGTGCTTGCATACCATGATAAGTAATACAATGGATGTTATAACAACGGTTTACAAATTAGATTTAACAAAAAAAATAGTCTAAAGTTATCAAATATATTAGGTGAGTTTTAAACATTGACATTCAGCGCCCTTGAGGTGATTTTTCACAAAAACGGCGCTATATAAATCGTCCAAGTATTATTATTATTATCTGCCATGTTAAAAATGTAGATATTCCTTGTATATTTGAGGCTATAAACTATATAGGCGAGGAATTGGAGAGTTTACTTCATAATTTGTTTGTGAAAGGTGACATTGAAAATGTCATTATGCCTGGTTTGTCGTATAATTAAATTAAGTCACCAAAGAAATCTTGCACTGAAGCTATATTTAACAAGGAGCGCGAGTTGGTAATTCATTTACTCAATCTTGCCTCTACTATTCGTCAAGTTATTTTTTTTAACTAATGTCTTCCAAAAGTAAGTGTCTGGCACTTACTTATCACTTTTCTCAGGACAGTGATTCTGTTTCCACTTACTTGCTACTGGCTACGTGTAATCTGTGCATAAGCGAAATTGTTTAAATATTATAACACGAGAAAGGAAAAATAAGTTCCATAGCTTCGATATGGCGTATACCTTCAAAGATCAGATTTTTTCTATAGAATCGAAAGTAGAAGTAATGTACTAAAACTGAGGAACACACGATCTTATAAATAGATTATCATTTTAATTATTGGTATTTTTCATTCAATGTTATTCTTTGTTATTATTTCGATCATTTTAAATAATGTGGCTGCACTCTTATAGTAGATCAGTTCTTACTCTGTGCAGCAAACGCAGCCAAAAATTAGACAATTTTCCAAATTCGAATCATTGTACCTTTCCATGGTTTAAACGGTCAAGGTTACAAATAACATCAACTGCATAATTCATCCTTCTTTTCTCACGAAATTCTCAGTAAACAACAACCTCTTCATTAATTGTATTATTCATCAGAAATATACTGCGTGGTAACAACGACAGTGTTTTTATCTAAAGAGTAACAATCACCCATCCACGTCAAGATTTTCTCGACAAATTAAAACCATCTAAAAGTTCAAGATTTACAACCTTGGGCAGGTCGAGGACTTACTGGCGCGGACACTGAATGTTTTAATTTTACCAAATCTCGTTATACCAAACGAGGTCCCCAGTAAATGAAGCCAGTGACTATTAGTTTAATGTGCTGGATGTGATAATTCTTAATCCACGTAAGTAGGAACTTGCCTAAATTATTTATTTATTGGTAGTGGTAAATTTTTACTATAATAGAGGTTAAACACACGAAAACGCCAAACGCCTTTCTAATCAGATAACACTAAAATAGTAAACAACACAAGGCGGCACGACATCTCTTCAAAGTAAAACAATAAAATTGCACGCATTTCTGCTTTCTTTCAACTATAACATAACCCAGCAGGTAGGGACTTACCTCAGATCTATAAAAATATACAGTCTGACATTTTATAGTAGACAAAAAATGGGGGCACTACGATCGTTTACAAGGTTTTAAATTACAACACCGGGATGGCCCGTAGGAAGAATACTGAAGTTTCACTTTCACCAAACGGTGTCCAGATATTAGTGGTAATTCCCGAAAGGAAGATGATTCATATTCTAAAACAATTTTACGCTTGAACTTTTTCGTATTATTAACGCTTTGCAAGGAAAATAATTACATGAGAACGCGATTTTTTTTGTTATTCTGAAATTTATGTATTGAAATAGAAATGTATTAGATATTAAATACATTTCAAAAAAACGTTAAAAAATTATAATGATGTTTTTCCTCGTTTCTTTAAAACGAACTGTAAACGAGGCTCACGCACAAGGCTCCCGACTACGAATCCGAAGGTCGCGGGTTTAATCCCGGCGTGCGCAAGTAATTTTTATTTAATTAATTTGTGTTGTTTCACAAATAAATCACTTAAAAATAATATATAGTATATTTGCGCACGTTCCAGAATGGAAGATAATCTCAGTATCGCCCTGGTGAAAGACCACCATTCAGAATTGTTGCTTGAAATGGCTTTTAGCCGTGTTTGGTGACCAGATCTGAATAGCCAGGTGTTTCCCCTTTTCCCCACCTTCCTCTCCCACTTCTCCTTCCCCTCCCTAATACCTTCAGCCTCACAACATTCCCCAATTGGGAATGCCATAGTCTCACTGGCTCCAGACGGTTGGGAGCAGTTTGGGACTCTTGTGCGGTATTCATATAAAAAAATCATCAAATGAATCAAATACTGGGCCATGTCAGAAGTCGAAATAACAGAAGAGACGTTGTATGAAAGTGAATGAAGCAAGAAGTGCATGCCAAGATAGAGTTGTTTGGCGGTCCGTCCTATCTGACTACCCCTGCGGAGAAACGGCGTGATGGTTAGTTAGTTAACATTATAAGTCTCCAGTCTCAAAACTCCCCAAACTGGAGATGCTGTAGTTCCACAGACTTCTCGGGGCATTTGAGACTTTTTCAGCATCACAAATAGTTTTTAAGAACTTTAGTTTATCAATTAAAATAAAATCATTCATTTTCAAACAAAACTCACTGCATTTAAATTCATAAACGAAAAACTCACGATTGTCAGCAATTATAGAAGTGTCAAAGAACCACCAATATCGAAGTAAAAAAGATTAGGCCGCACACAAAAACAAAGAAGAGTTATTATTTCAAAACAGCAGACGAGTCGTTTTGGAATCCCCGTTGAAATAATGATTATTTCATGTGGCAACTCTAGCGCAATGGCTTCCATTACGATTTCCTACATCGTGTGACGTAACCGTTCGACGATGACGAGGAGGCGAAACCGGTCAAGCGCGACGTTTAGCACGGTTTTCGCTATTACTGCCTATAGCACCGTAAAGCGGAAATTATTATTGTAGTTTTATACAACCAGCGGAGGCTTGAGTCATCTCAGATATGTGAAAAACGTATTTTCTTTTAGGTAATTGTTATGGCTAATAACACAGGAATCCCGATCAGTGGCTTGGCGACAAACTCTTGACCCCGGGGCAAGTTTGTAAACTACCCTCACCCCTTCGTATCGAAAGCGAATACAAAAAAAATGCAATTAATCTTAAATACAAAACAGAAAATCTCTATGTATGAAGCAGCAAAAACCAGCGAACATTGAGCACTGGCGTCATGAAATTTGCTCAGCTTTTATTTCAAGAATTTCGATACCGAAGCGACTTTCAGCCTGTATCGTAATTTACACAAGAGATATGGAGCTATGAAAAAATTATCCACTGCCAAAAAAGGGCAATTTTTCTAAAAGCAAAGAGTATAGAAACTCGGGCAAAGCCGGGCAGGTGCACAAATAATCAGTACCCGAGCATTTAAAAATCAGTCATTTTATTTTATTATGTAAATAATTACTGATTATCAATATTTATTTATTGTTTTACATATGCTATAAATAACTGTGAAGGCACAAAACACGCGAATGTAACACAATAAAAAAAAAAACATTTATAAGAAATTGAAAAAAAAATTAACAAAGTAACATATCTCACCTACAAATTCTACAATAAATTTCAATCTCTGATTTAACATTTATACATAGAATTATAATAAATCAATAATATCGACTGTACCGAGCTTTTGGTCCCTAAGTAATTTCAACATACCTTTGAGACGTACCCGCCAAACAGCACTATTCCACACGCATAGTAATATAGCAAAACAAATGCAGTTCAAATTCGCCAATTCTTCATTCATTCAATAATATTTACTAAAGTCTAACATTGACATTTTTTTCGGAATCACTCGCCACATCTAAAAGGAGCATCTTGACAATGATATAAACTGCTCAACGCGCATACATATGGCATCACTTCTATCACATGCAGACCACCACTTTTCACACCTACAAAAACACACAAACACTTATACACTAAGCATGTCACCCGGTAAATACATGCACAAATAATACATTATAAGGAAACATATCATACATCACTATGAGGTGATTTTTCATAAAAAACGGCGCTATATAAATCATGCAATTATTATTATTATGTAATTTTAATTACTGAAAATTGTTTTCATTGTGACCAATTTACTGTATTGTTTCTAAAATATAATAATAATACAAATAATTAAAACATAATAATCACGCACTTAGAATTATTTTTGTTGTCATGCAATGGAGAAAAAAGAAAACAATCATTTATTTCAATGTATAGGTAAACAATGGCATGGTATCAGTTATACAAGAATTTAAAATAAGAAAACATTGTAATAATTATAAGATCCACGAACATGGGACGAGAAATGCAAAATGCACAAGATTATTATTCTCAGGGAAAAATCAAGCGCGTAAAGTAACACCAACCAGGCCCTTTAGCACGGAACATCGATAAAGATTTTATCGATAATGTCGGTAAAACGAACCGACAACAGTTCAAGTCTACAAAGATAAGCATATTTAGTCGATGTGAACTGTTTTTTGTTAATTGGCTATCTGCAGTCGTGCTAGGGAACGATGACAAGTTACCGACATTGTCGATAAATTCTTCATCGATGTTCTGTGCTAGGGGGCCAGGTCTTGCAACTTGATAACGAGGTTGTCTTCTACAACGGAATTTCATGTCATTTACAAAATGTGGCATACTAATTAGAACATGGTGAGAAGAGAGCATTTTAATTTTTTGGAAAATACCGAATAGTAAGTACAAAAGATATGAGCCGTCAAAATGTTGATAATCTCGCCGGCCGGTCGATAAATACTTCATGGAAATTTTTTGATTTATGAACCGTATGGGTTTTTTCTTTGTTCGAAATACCCTTATAATCAACAATATTAACAAACAAAAATAATAATTGACTATCGGTAACATTTTATTTATTATATTGCATAAGCTATTTAGGGGGGCTTTTACAAATTTTGTCATTAAATTTCATTTTATTGTTATAGTGACACAGGCGTAAAATATATTTTAGTGGTACATCGATAGTATAGACCTTATTCACAAAATCAATAACAAAATATTTAAAATGTCTCATTAAAAAAATCAGCAATAACACTGTCCATGTATAATTTAATATAACTTGCAACAAAGGCGAACATACAAAACACACAGCACATTCACTCATACATATGCTCTAAACACGTATCTCGTTAGTAATTGTTGAGAAAGTATGCTATTATAGTTTTCATTTATTTGCATTCCGTGCAGTTAAACATTTCTTCTATATATATTTTTAAAATTTTTTATTTAATATAAATACATACAAAATATTTAATAGTACTGATATATCTTAATTGCTAATTACAAAAAAATATATATTTAACAAGAAGTGCCCAACTCAATAGATAAAGATTTCTCGTGTTTGAGTTGGGGAGCAGCCCCATCTAGCGACAGTAGTGGTACGTATAGAAATAAAAGTACATCAAGAATGTAATATAGATAATATCTGAAAAAGTGTTTTATTCTGTGTAATGATGACCGGATAAATCAACACTCGAATGAATCGACACACTTTTTAAAAGTGTCTATGAAAAAAATATGAAAACAAAACTGGCCTACCAAAATTAATATATATATATACATACTTTAATGACTTTATATTACTTTTGAAAAGTGTTTCGATTCATACTTATTTATCATGGAACTCATTTTAATATAAAAATCTTAATGTAAAAGTCACGTACAGTTACCCCACGTTACACAACCAGGAATTATAAAAAAATAAAAACAATTTTGGCATTTGCCTTGCGTGTTGTTAACAACGCCATAACAAACGAACAAGTAACGCCGCTTTGTATATCGGAGTTTGGAATAATAATTTATCAAATCGTATGTTTGAACGTTTTATTTTAAATAATATGTATATCAGAGTTCGTGCAATGTTTTCACAAGTACCCAACAACCTACAAAAAAATATTACACGAAGAACCAAGTTCAGGAGATCGCGTGCTAACTGCTAACCAACATTGTAATAATGTAGAATCACGACTGTAGAATAGTTTAATCTTGAAGGAAATAACACAACGACCACTTGAAACTTGCACTTCTGTGACCTTTGACTCTAAACATCAATATTGCGATAGTAAATTATAATTGTTGGTAATGTCACAACGTTTATACAATTCATTTCATTTCGCTGACAGGACTAGAAATACTATATTATCTGAATAACGATATTAACATAATATGTCTGTTCTGTTGTTTGAGCATGTCCACATTCACAAAGTTCGGAATCCTTTAGACCCCATTATGCATCATATACGCACAACGGCTGTGACTGCACCGGATGCGGTTTAATGAGGTCCACGTCTCCTGAGGAAGAGAGACCCTGGCAATTTAACCGCGTAGGGTCTACAACGAGGTGCTTGTTTTTCTCGTCCGAGGTCTGCCACTGAGTTCGCCGCGACTCTTCAGGGGAGTATCGCGATGGAAGCAATCTTTCGCCTTCAGTCCAAAAAGTTATTTAAATTTTGTACACATTTAGTTATTTATAATGTCACGGACTGTGAAAAATTTCTAATATTTTATATAGCAGTAGATAGACGCATTTCCGCACCAGCGCGTGAAATAATTTACATATATAAGTGACTTTAGGGAAGTATCAACCGGTTATCCTAGCTAAGCAATTTGTGTGTGGATTTCTTACATTTATGGATATGATTGTCTGAAAATATGAGTTTTATGTTTAGCTTTGAATTCTGTGTAGGTAGTGCAGCGGGAAAATGCAGTCGGTGCAACTACTTAATGAAGCCGCATTTACCTTAGATGTGTTAGGGTTAAGGTGTACATAAAGAAATATTTCAATACCATCTTTTGGCAAACGTTCAAGAGAAAGCGGGAAATAACTCTACATGTTGTACTTTTATGAATAAATTTAATAAAATTAAATAGATATGATGAGATTTTCAGGGTCGAAAGTATTACCGTGTTGATTTCTGGGGAATTATGTCGTGTTGAGCTTCCTGCCCCTTTATCCAACGTTCACATCTCCCCTGATGACGAACACTGCGAGGGTGTCCGAAACGATGGCTGAAGGAGGAAGAGCAACACGGCACAACACCCCAACATCAATGACGATAATATAAGTTTTTTGTTCTTATTCAGTGAATACGTATTACGTACTTTGTTTTATTTCTCTACTATGTATTTGTTACAATTTTATTAACTGTAATATTTTATCCACAAATCATTTTGGAAAAAAAAATATTTGGGCGCTTTGACAAATCGCGTATGCAGAGTTGAGTAAAAATTTCACCTTAAATAACGATTTACTCAATTTCATATAGCCATATTTTTTTACCTCAATAATTCATGTCCATAATTTATCCCAAGATAAACATTTAATTAGTTAATAAAAAGAAAATAAAACAAAACTTTGTATTTATTGCATATTATACATGCTAGAGTGCATAAATAATACTGTTTATTTTTTGCCACATTTTAAATGTAACTACGTGGTGGTCACGTTAAAAGTTCAACACGTAACGCTGGTTAATCCATACAAACAAATGCCTCAACAATAAGAAGTGGGGATATAGGTACATCCATATCAAAAATCTTTACTGGCTTCTTAAACTGGATGATACTTAATCATTGTAGAAATAACATTAATATAACCTAAATGAAACATGAAAACGGAAAAAAAAACGACAGGAAATAAAAAAGATTTCAGTTGCATCCGGGACTCGAACCCAGGACCTCTGCCTATCCGGGGCAACCGCTTATCCAACTTATTCTCCATGTTTAATTCCATATTATTGGCAGCTATCTTTATAATGATTACAAAGTTGGTTAAGCGGTTGCCCCGGATAGGCAGAGGTCCTGGGTTCGAGTCCCAGATGCGACTGAAATCTTTTTATTTTCCGTCGTTTTTTTCCGTTTGCATGTTTCATTTAGGTTATGTTAATATTATTTTCGTTTCGTAATATTGTTTTCGAGGTTTTTAAATCTCAATAAAAATAATTAATAATTAAAAATTGAATAAATTATATTATCTTCCTAATTTAAAACTTTCTAATATAACGTGATAATCCGGAGTGACCTGCCAGGTGCAGGTAAGTATGTTTCTGTATCTGTTGTTACATAATAAGATAAACCCTATCAAGTAACATTTCTGCAGCGCCCTTAAGGTGATTTTTCACAAAAACGGCGCTATACATATTATACAATTATTATTATTATATATGCGTACAGTGGGAAGGGGTATATTGTTGCTAATACGCTAAATAGAAACGCTTCTGACATCGATATGAGGAGAGATTCAAACGGGATATCCTTTTGATTCTTGAAAGAATCTGTCCTCATTGCGGTGACCTTCAAAGCTGCCAGTAGTGTCTATAATAACGGTAAATGCAATAATTACTTATACGTTGTTCATAACACGAGTAGAATCAAGCGTACACCTGAGTAAAAGAAGAGTTGTGTTGGTGACACTTATAGTATACGCGTTTGAGCCCCATATTACTTAGCGGCCGTTTATTTATATATTTTGAAAAATTTATTTCATGTTTTACAAGAGTCACCAAAAACGTGACCTTACTGGGGTACCCCGTTCTAAGGTCACATTGTACATGGTTTTATGTATGGATTATAAATTAAGTCAAGTTTGTAAATTTTTTAAGTTTTTGTAATTACGTTAAAATATTACTAGAAAAACATTATTAATACAATAAATGATTAAAAATTCTAAAATCTATGAGAAAATATACCGTGACCACTGAACTTAAGGTTAGGTTGCAACATCATATCTATATTCTTCCTTCCCGTGTCCATAATCCATATCTTAATTTTTTTTTAGTTCGGTTAATTTTTTAATGCTTTTTATTGCTAGAGGGAGGATTGACATATGCATTGGGTACATATACGAGTATATATATATATTTTTTTTCGAGAAATCCAAACATTGCTACGAATGACCTGACAATATTTTGAAATCTTCTACTACTGTAACAGTAAGCGGAAGATGTTGCTTGTGGCGAGATGGAAGGCTTAGCCAGCCGAGGAATTAAACTCACAGCGCCTCGGTGGAACCCAATCGTAGGTTAACTAGAAAAAGGTAGCAATTTGTCTCGTATTTTTGGTCGGTGCTTGTAATTGTATTTAGGCGAGAATATCAGGGCTATCGATACCATAATTAATAATTTTTAATGGAACAAGGTCTGAGACAATCAGAAGGATGATAAATTTAATCATTGTAGAAAATAATATTAACATACCCTAAAATGAAATATGAAAACGGAGAAAAAACGACAGAAAATAAAAAAAAAGATTTCAGTGGCATCTGGGACTGGAACCCAGGACCTCTGCCTATCCGGGGAAACCGCTTAACCAACTTAGCTAATGAGACCAGTTCAATTTATGTCATCTTCATCAATATCATATCTCAAATTCAAGATTTTTCAATATTATTTTCCATTTTTAATCCCATATTATTGGCAGCTATCTTTATAATGATTACAAAGTTCTTAACGAACACAATTGTAACCTAGACAGTGTCTCGGATTAATATCCGAATATATTAATTTGCCGAAGGACGACAATTCGCAGTATTCAGTAGTTCGTTAATACAAAGTTTGCTTCAAAACGGTGAACTATGTAAATAAAACATTTTGGCATTTGCATAAACCGGGTGAAAAATCGATTCTAACACGTTTCGTTGGACCTTTGTGGATCATGCCAAGGACGCAACTGCATACGGAACATTCGTAAAATGCATAAATGCATATTAAATATTGAAAGGTGCAATTTAAAACCTCACACCGAAAGAAGAAAATGCAACATGAAAAGGAAATTTCCTCCGACTTTTGTTAGAATTGTATAAAACATTGTACGGCTGGACAGTCTACCCTTCCTTTCCAGTGCTGTCAACTGAACTGACATGTCGGAACCCTTGGAATAACAAGGTTCCAACTGACTCAAAAATGTCACGCGATAATGTGCTCTAGAGAGAGCTACTTTAAGGCAGATTATCGCATAACATTTCCGTGTCAGATGGAACCTTGTTATCCCAAGAGGTCGATGTCTCTAATTATTTCAATATCTTGGCAAATAATACATAGAGATGTCCTAATACGCAGAGGGAAGAAACCAAAATAAGAGGGCCGGGGAGGGGGCGAGCTAGGCGTACCGCCAATTTAAGTAAATCAGAAACAAAGTAAAAAAAAAAAAAAAGAAAAAAGGTTCGGTTGTTCACATCATTTTTTATCATTTCACTGGGTTTTCTGCGTCGATCAATCTGGGTCCCGTGACTACAATGAAATAAGATGTGTACGACGTTGGAAAAAAATTACAATATTACGTTTTTTAATTGATATAAAGCTATAAGCCTCAAAATCTTGCGTTTTTTACACTACAGGCTTTACAGCAATACTGCTTCCCGCGACGATATGTACCATTAATAAGAAGATTTACATAAGTAATAAATGTAAACAACTATTAATTTTCGTCGCTAAAAAAACGCTGCCAACTAAATTGAACTTCAGTGAGAAAAATCGTGCAGATTTCTCGTTTAGAATTGATTTTTTTAAATAATATTATTTTCATCAATAACGACTTTACGAGCAGCATTTTTTTGCGGTGTTTTTTTTTCTATGTAAGCTTCGTGTTAGATAACATCTACCATCTTACATAATAATTATACAATTGAACACTCGTTGCGCATTATATGAATACTACTTGTTAACTTTCTCTAGAAGGCAGCGAGCCGTGAATTCACCGGACACCCGAATGCGGTATAGAATACAACTAATCACCACTCGGAGAGTTTGAGGGCCGGCATTTCACTTTTTTTTAAGCTCGGCTCAAGGCGAAAATATCAGTGAAATTACTATTTCGATTAATCTTTACTTGGAACATTATGAAAACCAATAAATATGTTTGGGATAAATTGAAGCTTTTCCTATAGTTTCGGTTGATTATAATAAAAATAAAATTGTTAATCTATATACTTACCTATATATATATATATATATATATAGATGTATCTATAAACTCTATGCGGGTAATTAGGAAAATGTATAAGGTTTAAAAAGTTAATAACTCTCAAACTGTGATATTTTCATTCTGTATGAAATACGATCTGGAATTTTAGGTAAAACGTTCAAAATTATTTTCACTGGTTTTCAAACACACGATTTGCGACATTTTGAGATGTATTTCTCGGCATCCTCAGATATGATACAGGCCTTGAGGGAAATTATTTCCCTCATTTATTGGAGTTACTGTAAAAAAATAATAGAATTTAAAGATTACGGTAAATTTTTACAAATACATTATTCCTGGTATTGCTTGAGTTGGCAACCGGCAAAGAGAATGGTTTTTTATAGTAATTAATTATACTTTTTTTTCTATTTTTTTGCTTCTTCTATACATATACTCGTATGTATAATGTCACTAAATGTGAACAAAACTTGTCAATTTGACTGACATAAAACGGGATTTGTTCCTAGTTGGTCAGTCAAAATTTTCTTACATTTTGTTGTTTAATAACTTGTTTCAAATAAATATTATTAAAAAAAAAACTCCATCAATTCCATAAAGTTACATAAAAAATAAAATAAAAAATACTTCCCGGTAATTCAGGTATTATCCATCCTGTAAAACTGTTAAGGTAAGTACCCGGGCAGGTATAAATCACGACAAAATAATTCTCCGGAAGAGACTAATTACTGTAATGTCGTGTGATAAAGAAGTTGTACGTTTACCTTGTTCGGCAAATAATTATCTCAACGTCCAATGACACAGATCTGCGCGTATCATGAAATGTAATGCCATCACTGGTAAAAAGAATGGATTGCACTAAACGCACATTTACACCGGACGATAAAGACAAAAACTATTTAAATTACTAATCTGCTTACTACCTATTTAAGAATATTTTTAACAATTTCTCTTTTACTGTACCTACGTGTTTTGTTCTACATCTTTAATCTCTGTAATATTTTGGTGAATAACCAGTTTATTTAGTTTTATCGAGATAGTGATAAAAAAAAATCATATGAAAACAAAATATAAGAATGTTCGAGGTTTATTATACGTAGAATTTAAGAATCGTTATTCACATTTAAACGTGAATAAAAAGTCTTTTCATAAAAAAACTGTTACGTTGGTACCATTGCATTCGGAATATGTGACGTCACGGGTCTCGGCCGCGCGCGCATTCTGGTTTTGGATTTGTATGGAAATTTTGTATTTGTCGATTTTGTTTTCTATTTTTAAAATGATTTTTTTTTTAGTTTAGGCGAAATTTAAACACAATTTGGGTGACTTTAAGCTCTATAAATTTAGTCCAATATTAAAAAAAAAATTATTAATGAAAGACATAATAATCACGGGCAATTCAATTGGCAATACGTACATTATGATAATGTTGAATACTATTATTATTTTTTGAGTTAAAGTTTCTAAAAAGGTACATAATTGTATTAATTATGTTTAGTTGTGATTTACTATGAATATAATATAAAATTATGTACGGCAAAGCTCGTCCTTGTTTTGACATTTGACGACAGACCATATATTTAGAGCGTTTTGGCGGGATTTGAAAATTTGAAACTTTGAAAATTATTTTAACTATGAAAACTAACTAAAATATACTCGTATATTATACTGGTATTAAAGGAAGGATGTCAGAATTAATAAAAAAAATAATGGACTGTAATTCCTTATTGCAAAGTATTCTGAATAAAAAATAAACATATTGAAAGTAGGTTGTCCGTGTTTTTGGGTCATATTTTTTTAATAAAATATTAAATTGCTAGTTGACCCAGCTTCGCTAGTTGTAAATTTCCCTTCTTCCTGGACAATTATATTAAAATTTGGAATAAACAATATGGCCTCCTACATT